>JAJLTT010000023.1:0-206117 GCA_030568315.1 Myxozyma sirexii
ATGATATGTCTAATATCATCAATGTCATCACTACTAGAAGGGAGAAAATCTCACATAGACATTCTGGGGGTGCCTGTGTAAGTAGAAAATTTAGCAAGAGCAAACTTTTTATTCCAGTCAAATATGGTGTACTTCCCAACAGTATTGTACAAGAATCGAAGAGAGGCTGGGCGCAGCCCCTGAGGCGTGGATGCCTTGCTTTTGGCAAGCTCGTATGCGCGTTGGTGTTCATCAGCCTTAGAACTGGCTGGCAGCCATTCAATCTGATGGGAACACCTATATTTTCCCATTTCTTTCACTGCTGCATACACCATATCAGCCTGAGCCTGATTGGCGGCGTGCAGATAAAACCCTATAATACCTGTCAATTTGATGAATTGAAGTCAATGCTGGGGAATTGTGAAATTGAGCTAATGGTGGCCTTCTAGGTTGGGGAGCATCAAAGGGATATTTTGATCTGTCATAACCTTGCTGCTGCATATGCACTTTAAATATGAATTATCATCAACATCGACATCATCATCTTCTTCATCTTCTTCTTATTCATCATTATCAAGCATTTTTCATAAAATTGTTTATACCAACAGAACAGTCTGAATTTAATCTCCCACCTTAGCAAATTTTGCTCTCTATTTTAGTAACATAAGTAAGTCAGATATTCATTTCTATTGGTTAAAAGGCCATGATCAGCCCATCTTCGCAACTACAAAGAGCTATGTCTATCTGACAAATGAACACCCGTGCATATGATACTCAATGGTTGTAATTTATAAAAGAGTTAGGCATTACAAAATAATATGCGGTATAGTTAGAGTTTTGAAATTAAAAACCGTAAATAAAAAGTTCCATTTAAGCTTGCATAAAGCTTCCTAAAGCTAAATAAAGTTCGTATCATGTTAAAGTTGTTATAAGCTTTGTGAGTTGCAGGCATAACGTAAACTGTAATAGTTGTAGTGATCATGATGATAAATCATATTTAAAGTCCATATGTGACAACAAGGTTCTGACAGATTAAAACTTATAGCAATGTGAGTGAGATATAAACTGCATGAGATTAAAATTATTCTGTTGTGCAGGCTAGCCTGTTAATGCTCAGTAACTTATTTTTTATTGTTGCTAAATTTTTATTATTGCTAAAAATTACACAGAATGATGGGAAGAAAACATTTGACTTGCCATATCACAGCTGTAATGACAAAAAGACTGTGCAACGATCATTTCAAACTGATTACAACACTTTGCATTACATCGACAGCAGTTACAAGCAACAATATATGTGCTACTTCCAGCTACCCTCTTCCGGACCAAAGAAACCTATTGCTGGAACACTATTGACAGAAGAAGCCAGTGCACCATCAATACCGGCTGAGCTCACAGTGTTCCCCCACCAGGTAAGCTGTTTAGGGTGATACTGTAACGCTATAAAGATGAGGATACCACAAAACGCAGTGCCAGCCGTCAATCCGGAAGACAAGATATAATTGTATTTTGCCCACCACATACTATATCTAGTGCGGATATAATACATAAAAAACAGCGATGCCAAGAGACCCGGAGTATAGTATGAAAGATTGTAACTTGACCCATACCTGAGTCGAATAATGTTAGTGCTAAAACAACTTTATAACCAAACATATCTGAATTTGTCACTCACCGTCCAATTCCGGCTAAAATCAATACTGGCTGCCAGTAATGAAAGTATTTCGGAAAGAAACGTCGGAGAGCAAAGCATGGAGGCGCCATTAAGGCGCCAATTAGGAAAGCCCATTTTAACGTTGGATAGAGAGTGTCAAACGTACGCTGAGGCCCTACCACACCCAAAAGAAGACTTTGCGAGTACATTGTGTGTGCAAATGGACAAGTGAATTTCGATTCCTGGGTAGTACTGCAAAGATCCGGTAAACCATTCTGCAACATTTCCCATGATGCGTTAGAAACAAATACTTGGAATAGAGTAGCTATAAACTGTGCTCTGAAAACAGCGCGAGGAGGGATTTTGGCGTAGTGACCCTATAACACAAATCATATTAGCTATTTCCATACAGCTAAAGCATTATTTTGCCCACCATTTTCTGGTCACCAACATAGGTCTCAGCTTGTTCGTCCATGCCATAACCAAAGGCTCTAGTGAATATACAAGCTATACCACTTCCAGGAACCCAGTATCCACCCAGCAAAGTTGCCAGAAGGTAAACTGTAAACATATATCCAGTAGATGCATACATCATCATTGACGGAATAATAAGGGCAATGGTAATGATTAATATAACAAAAAAGACCCAGACGGGCAACTGTGTATCCCATTGCGTGATACAGATTAGCCCTATCGCAACAGAAATTGCCAAAATCACCAGATACCACCAATCTGGTACCTCAGGATATTTTGACATCATCTCAGACATAGGATCTTTGTAGCTTGCGTATCCAGAGAGACTGCGATCCCGCAAACTTTTATAAAATCCTGATACTGCCTCTTTTATAGTGCTCCACTCGGTCATTATAATGTACACAAACCCAAATGTGGTTAGAGCATACTCAGAGCCGTTCAGTATCAGATTTCCAGCGGTAATAAAAGGCGGAGAGTATGCTTTGTACTTTTCCAGATCGAAATATCCGTCCGTCATAACTTTTGTTGCATTAAAAGTTTCGCCATATCGATCATAAACAGTTGCCAAATTGGGCGGAACGTAGCCAGTATATGAGTAGTTAGTGTATATCATGATTAGCAAAATGATTCCCCCGATAAAAGTTCCAATCCACCTGTTGAGCATCGTATAAAAAGGAACAATTAGAGGGTAGCTATAATTGATCGTCGACCAGTCAAAAGTAGTGATCGGATTGAATCCAGCACCAATCTTTGAGCCCATAACAAAAGCTAGATTCTTATTCCCTGGCGCAATCCATGTTGGCCAATTAAATGTAGCCAACGCAGTAAATAAATAGTCCGGAAGAAAGAAGTAGACAAATGCGATAGCTAGCGTGACATTAAAAAATTTGTATTTTGAGATTGTCCATCCGTTGATGTATGCTTTCTTTTCCGGTAGAAGCAGAGTTCTGTTCAGCTGCAACGTGGGCAGAATGGTGGGCCAGACCGCTTTGACGGGAAAAATAACCTAAGAAAGCAATGATCAGATTTATTTTCGAAAATAAGAAGCGTAGAAGAGCTGCTTACCCAACGACGCAAAATTCCTGCAACAGCAAGCCCAAAATACTGACAGGAAAGTGACATAAGACAATTAAAGCCGTATGTCATCCAAGTCAGACCGTAGAACATTTCCATACGCATTGTTGGCATGTAGTATACAAAAATGCCTACTGACACTCCGGCGTTGGCCATAATAGTCGACAGCATCTGCTCTTTGAATGTCCATGGTCCAGGATTCAAACTGTATTTGTACTTGCCATATCCAATCTTCCAGTTAGGAACCAGCTTGGAATATGCCTGGCCGGTGGGCAAAATAAGAAGCTGAATGACTTGGGATGAAAGCGTAAATGAGGGCTGACGCCAATAAATCATGTTGTTAATAAAAGCTGCAAACGACGTCCATATGCCGGCAATAAGGTAGACTCTGAGCGTTTCGCATTGCATAGTAGTATCGTCGAGAGGACTGCACACTGATCTTACTTCCGGATATGGAGAATGAAACTTGATCATTGATGCTTCAAGACGAACATCAAGATCATATACTTCAGGACCCTTGGCATAAGCATCCACTCCGGCCAGCATCAGTTGTATTTTCTTCATACTCTTGAGAGGAAAATTCATATCGCCCTGAAAGTATTCCGACGCCTCAAAAAGTATCTCTATGGCCTCATTCAGATCCATCGTAGCAAGTTTGTCAACGATGTAGTCGGCATCTTCAACAAAAATGTCCTCTAAATCATCGGAGTCTTTGATTCGCTGGATGATAAAATCTCGGTCTTCAATTCGTTGAATTACGGTGACATTTACCTCAGCCTTGTCCTTCAGCTGATAACTATCGACTTGCTCTTCCGAAGAAACAGAAACAAGCTTTTCGGTCGGTAACATTGTAAGATTAGCTTAATGGTGTCTCAAATAATCCGCTTGACCTAAAGCTGGCGCACTGGTATAGTGTACTGTCGTCAAGAGGAGGCCTAAGAGATTCCAGAAATTGGCCAGACAAGTTGCGCTGACTTGGGCGCAGGAGACCATAATATATGCGATAACAGAACCATAGGAACCCCCTCATATCTTAGGGGTATTAGCTTAAAGTCAAAGACAGTTATCAGCGCTACTACGTATGAGTCTAGTAGGAATCACGGATATGTGCTAACGATGCTGGATCTGCAAAGTACTGTAGTAGACGGAGAGGTACAGACTTGGAGAGTCAATATTTCGTTTAAGAGTCATCGTAGGTCGCCACAGAGAAGTGGACATATGCTGTATGATAGTGCATGAACAGTGTGAGCATGAAAGCAATGCCCCTCGTCATTAAGACTGGATTAATAGAAGGAGCCTAGATTCTTGGTATGCCGTCTAAAATGAACAAGCTTTGCGTCCAGAATATTTGCGTATCAAGCAATCCTTGGCTTGATGCGACATGTCATACTGCCAAGCTTTATTCTTTTAGCTTCCAGTCAGACCACAGCAGAAGTACAAACACGTAATATGTATATGCATTGCGGCGCAAAGGTAGGGGCCCTATCCTATAATGCACTTTGTGAGTGCGGCGTAGATAACCGTTGTGACATTTTCGCGAAGGCCTGCAAATAACTATTTGACTAGCTTCGATTTCAGCTACTTATCGGAAGGTATAAAATTCCGGTGGTGATGCTGTTTGACAGCATTCCCCAGTTATTTAAACTAGAAGTATTATCGAAACAGCTTAGACGTGGATTCAAATTGCTGATGAGCCGCACGAGTAACTTCGGCGCATTGTAATCTGTAATGACCAACTTGTGAGCATTTTTGCGAGTCAGGCATGCGCATGCAATGCACCGTATCCGCAGTCAGCAGGAAGCAAGCATCACCAATACGTATGGTTCGGATAACCAATATCTAAACACCCAGAAGGTTTTAAAGCTTATTATCTCGAGACCCGGCTACTAGTTTACTGGATTGTAAACTGTCTCGCAGATTGGGCCGTAGCATATCGTATCGTTTGAAGCACTAACTCTAGTATGAATGCAGGATCGTTCTTATTTTTGACAGCCTTCTTCCCGCTTTTGGCGAAAGGGGTGTTGAGACGGAAATCGGCAGCATAGCAAAATTGAAACGTCAATAGGTTTACATCGATCAACAAATAAAGAAAAAGCTGCTTATTTTTTATTAAATTATACTTTACCAGGAATCTTTAATAATGCTATTAGGTATACCTACAATATTTAGTATAACAGGTTCAATCAAACTCAAATTCAAGCATACTAAAATATACTATAATGTACTATAATATACTAGCTGCAAATTTAATACCGTCCTCATTGCCTGTTCGACTACATCCTCAAATACCATCTACTACTTCTCGTCCACCAAATCAGAGCAATACTGGGGCCTGAATGTGAACTGCTTTACCGCCTACATTGCGACACGTCACCATTATTTTGAGATCATACAATTCATTCTACCGGCACAGCAACACTCGATAAGCTATTATTACGCGGCGGACAACCTCTTGGAACTAGTTTATTAATAGAATAACCCTCAGGAGCAGTTTCCGCCAGCTTCCAGACCAATTATTATACATTAATTATCTAATTATCTTCCATTTGGTCGCCTGATCATGTCTTCTTGTGCACGTTTTGCTTTCGCCCCTCTGCCTTAAAAGCCTAGTGGAACGGTTTCATTGACGCTAAAATTCGAAAGCACAAGCAACGATAATCCGTCATATTTTTACAGCTGCGTGCTTACTGAACGAGCGTATCTTGTGACCCCAAAAATAAAATACATAAGGCAAAGGAACCAGTAATGCACTTATACATCCCATGATAGTCAACGTCCAGTGAGTGCCCATATTTCTATAAAAAGGGATTCCGGCAATGGTCATACCGCCAGCAACAGAATATCTCATAAACGTAACCAAAGTGAGGGCGGATGCTGCATAAATCTCATAAGAATCAATGACATACATATACACAGTGATAAATATGCAGAGGACCCCATATCCAAATAATGCTGATGCCAATAAAGGCGACCATATGCTAACATTGGCCTAAAAAAATCTGTCAAAAGCTGAAATAAATCGTTGACCAAATTCAACTTACAAAATCAGTCCAGCCCATCCAGAGCAACGAAACTGGAATTGAGATCGAGCCGCCAAGCATGCCGAACCAAAGACGAACTTCTGGATCCAAATCACGACGCCCTTCGGCATGAACTTTAGCAAGATCTCTGGCCGTGATCTTATATACAGGATAGATCAATAACGATGGTAAAAGCATGCCAATGAATAATCCCAAAAAACAAACATTAGTAAGCCCTTGGCCTATGCCATACACATCGTCGAAAATAAAAGTAAATCCATCCAAAAATGTAAAAAGAATAATATAGAGCACAGTCATATAAACCGCCATCAAGATGATAATAGGCTCGAGTGCCATCTCAAAGGGACGAGTCAGGGCCACCTTCATTCGCGTGCTAAATTTTCTGTGTGTGATTTCTAATTCAGCTTTATATCGGACGTCACCAGTTACAGCACGTATATTTTGAGCCTTCCACTTCAAAATCAACGGCCCAAACGTTTCTGGCATGAAAGCCAGAATGATTATTAATGCAAGCGCCGCCATAAACAAATTGATCCACTCTGCCCAGCGCCATGTATTCATTTCTGTGCCGATATAGCTGACTATTACAGGCCCCATGACAGGTCCACCAAAACCAGTGACTCCGTATAAAGGAAAAGCGTAAGTCTTGCCCATCTGGTCCCAAAGATCGGCGATAGAACCTCCAGCGCATACAAGCGGAGTAGATCCAAAAAATCCGGCAAAAAATCTCAAAACAATTTGCCCACCGATATTAGGGGCCAAAGCCGAACCCATAATAAAGCACATAAAAAGTAACATTGTAGAGCTGTAAATAATGTTGCGTCCTAAAGTCTCGGAAAATGGAGCAGCTAACACAGCACCAAAAGCATAACCGTTTAAATAAGCACCTGATAGATTTAGTAGTCAGTAAAACAAAGTAGAACGACTACTGTAGGCTAATAACTCGTACCTGTAGAAAAACTGCCTACCACATCACTGACATGAAATTCCTCAGAGCTTTGCTTCAGGACGGCAGCATCGGTAGCCGAAGCCGCTCCTACAACAAATGCAATGAGAGCCACGATTAACGTAGTGGTCAACTTCACTGTCAAAGAAAAATTTTTGGGATTCGAAGGGTCGTCAGGCCCATCCCATCCTACCACAAACACTTCCTCACTGGCATTTATCGCTGCTTCGTTTTCGTTTTCAAGCCTTCTGGCACAGCTTAGTATAGTTGTATCTACCGGGTGCTGCGGCAGCGAACTAACTGACTCTTCACTATCATCGGGAGAGGACCTTGTGAACGAAATCTGTCTTTTCTCGCTATCCGAACATAGAGAGGTGACATTGCGTTTTATACGACGTAGCTGTAGAAAAGACTGCATTTTTGAAACGGGTTTGTAGAACTCTTACCGAAGCGCAGAAAAATCAGGCGAGAGATTGAGAGCTATTAACTCTTGTGAATGGCAATATTCTCTACGCGCTGGTAAGTAGAGATCTAGTTTTGGCGCTTCTGTGGATATAATCAGACAGAAGAAATCTCTCCAGCAGCGGTTAAGGAAAAATACCGTCAAATTCACTTCGCTATTTACCCACTTTATCTAGAAGACAATAGATTTCTCGTAAATGAGGGTGTTCGAAGCTCCGTCACTTGAGATTCTCTATCACACAAAAACTGGTCACAAGGGCAATATACTGCACGAAAGTGGTCGTCGGTCAAATTCCTGGGAGAGATGAGATAATAGAAAAATCACTTTGTGGCGGCTTGTCTCGGAGGCTAAAGTTAAAATGTACCTTTATCAGTTGTCTGGTTTAGCTGCGGCTGCTTAGACTTGTAATTTCTCCTAATACTGTTCGCTCAAACTTTAGATTTTGTAAATGTAACTTGTGTAAACTAAATCTTGAACCCTTCTATGCTTAGATAGTTTTATACAAAATAAGCTGAACGGGTACAGCTTGTAGGATGCTGGCTTCTGCCATAGCAAACGGAGCTAACTATAGTCACTTCGGCTTTAGATTAGGGCTTTTTTTGTCCGCCGCCGCCGGCCAAATATTTCATTTCTGCCGCCTAGTGGAAGAAGGTTCAGGTTGATAGTCGTGCTTCTACCAGCGCAGCCGTCACAATTTACCCCACCTTTTATAACAAACGCGCACATCACTCGACAATGCATTAGGTTCATGCTTTGAATAACAGAACTGTGCATACTTTAAGTAATACAGTTACTACAGATTCTATATAACATGTCAATGGTTAGAGAGTTACTTCACGCGCGTGCACACGACTTCTTTGATCTAATTCGTATCCGGCAGCCACCCCTTCAGCACTCCACTAGTATTGATGATATACATCACTGCATCGAAAAAGGAAGATTTGATGAAGCTCTTGACCATGCTCGTCGAATAGTAGCGAACCATCCGAATGACATCGAGGTGTGTTTCTCCCTTTAATAATAGGTAATTGTTACCGACTCAGTGCTAATAGTTTCCATAAGACGCTAATATTAATCGGGAAGATAGCCGAGCAGGTTGCTGGACGTGAAAAGAAAAGTCGCGATTTTCTATCTGTGCTTCCGGCGGAAGTATGTGTGCTGATATTAAAGTATCTGACAACTCCAGAAATCTCAAAGTTACAGCTTATCAGTAGATCATGGCGCGAGTACATACTTTATAAAGCGCCTCAATTGTGGGAGGAGCTTGATTTTCGATTATGCCGGGGACCATCGATCTCGGATGGGATACTCCAGGAGTGTGTGCGCCGAGCGCAGGGCCATGTGCGTTATATTCACCTTTCCAATCCCGTAGAAAGTGATTTCCAAAGCTGCCAGACGCTCTCTCGGAATGGAAAGCTGTTGCGCAACCTGTTTGAGTTAACGACGGACGATCTTGAAAGAGTGCGTCTGTTGACAGATCTTAGGGAACTTCATATTGAATGCTACACCGAGCTATTCACGTCTACGGCAGCGTATTTTGATGAGATGGTGGATTTCCTTTCGCGCTTGAAGCGCTTGACGATTGATGTGGCGAATTTAGCTGGTTTTTTGGATGTTGTGGACTGCGGGGCTTCAGTGACTCAATTGAAGACCTTGCGGGTGGTATGCACCAGATGTTCATTGACTGCTAATGAAAAACGAGTTGAGTTGTTGACCGGTCGTAATCCATTTCGCAAGAACTCGATGTCAGGGCTACGTGAACTTGAGCTTTGCGGGTATGTTTGGCAAGAAATGAATGAAAAAGGGACGCCCATACGATTTCCACGAGGAGCAGCGGTTTTCGAACAGCTAGGGCTACTTCGTTTGATCAGTATGGTGAGCGGATTACGAAAGCTGACCATGATTAACTTTGCGATTGATAGTGATGATCGGACGGGAGATTATCCTCTGGATCTGCGCAGCTGCCATTATCTACAAGAGGTTGATCTAAGGTGGGGCCGGTTCGAATATTTGCCGGTCGTGCCTGCGTCAGTCAAGAGGCTTACATTAATGTTTTGCACTATTGGAAATCCCCGAGTACCGCTGCCTACGGCGTCTCTACTCGAAGTCAACTCAAGCTTATATGCTGAGACGGCTTTGGACACGCTTAGTCTTCGAGGCACCTTAGATCCACTGCGAAACATATACTGCGCATTAGCTATGGACGCTGCACGCCAAATTCACGAGCTTTTGACAGTAATAATGACGCTATATCAGGCGAGGAAAAGTAATTTACGCGTGCTAGATTTGTCAGATTGCTCCGGAATCCGATTTCCAGCTGCTGCGGCGGTGATATATTCCTGCTCTCCTGATTTAGCAGTTCTGCGCCTAGAAGGCATTCCACTATCGATCACTGAGCAGGGATTGACCTCATTACAGTCAATCTTGCCGAACATAGCAGTAGAGCAATAAATTCTAAAACATTATTACTTAGGGACTATAGTTTCCGATTCTGAGCGAGCTTGCTCTCTGCGGGATCTAGATCTGTATCACGTACGATATTCTTTGAGACGAGAGCTGTAAATTTTTCCAGGATATTCTAGCGTTTCTTTTGTTCGCCGATGATCAATTGAAACTTTGTCACATGCTCGCGTGTAGCCTATGACATTCCGGTGTATCCGGGATCCAAAGATGTGCGGCTCATAATAAAGCGCGATATGCCGTGAATGTTCCAGCGAATTTCTATGCGCATTGAGACAGCAGTCTTCGCTTGATCTCCTAACCCTATGTAAAAGTTGCCATTGACGTCACTAAATTGAACCAAGCTGATGATAGAATTCTCTTCACCACTGCATGCTGTCGGAGATGTCGGCATCAGGCAATATCAAGTGAGACGATTCACGAGGAGTTCCGGATGCCTCGGATACTTGGTGATTATATTAAGATCCTTTCTACCCCTCCTTCATCTCTCATCATCAGACACTCGAATCACTAAGCCTTCAGCTCTATCTTCAGCTCTATCTTCAGCTCTACATTCAATTCAACGGTCACATCTCTCAAATGGCTGCAGCTAAACTAATTGCTCGCAACGATGCACTTGAGACCAACCCAAGTACAGGAGTCAACATAGCACTTGTCACACATGGGTCTGATTGGTATTGGGCTGTGTTTAGCGTCATGGCAGTTACTGCTCTTTGCTACACGGTTTTCACTTACAAGGTCGAGCGTCGCGAACGCTTTTTCCATTACACCTCTATTGCTGCAGCAATGTTTATGTCCATAACTTATTTCAGCTTAGCCTCGAATCTTGGATGGGCAGGAGTTCAAACCGAATTCGATCACTATGGCAATGGCGGCGTTCGCCAGGTATTCTATGCGAGGTAAGTGCCTTGCTAAAAGATTCTGCCTTGTTTCTATATCATGTTTGCTAACTGCGTTACCTAGATATATCGGGTGGTTTTTGACGGCGCCCATGCTTGTTTTGAACATGACTTTCTTCTGCGGTCTTAACTGGGTAACATCACTTTTCATGGCTGCTCTTGTTGAATTCTACGTTGTCAGTGGACTCGTTGGTGCCGTCGTCTCAACAAGCTACAAGTGGGGTTATTTCACCATGGGCGCAGTTGCGTGGATACTACTATTCTACAACTTTGTAGCGGTTGCACTTCCTTCCCTAAGTAAGCTTAACGCAAGCACAGTTGAGCCGAAGTTGCACAGAATTTTCACGTCTATTCTGGGATGTGTCGGTCTCGTTTACTCTTTGTATCCGGTTGCCTGGGGTCTATCAGAAGGCGGAAACGTTATCTCTCCCACTTCCGAGGGTGTCTTCTATGGTGTCTTGGATTTGCTTGCCTTGCCTGTTTTAAACTCGGCTGTGCTCTATTATTCGCGTCATTTGGACATCGACGAGTTGGGACTCGGTATTAGTGGAAGCTCGCGCGCCACCGCTCCAGTGAAGAACGAGAACGTTGCCTAGGTTCTCTTTACTCACTCGCAGAGGCAACTAATATTTCAACGCATAGTTGAGACTTTTGGTAAATGATTAGAATTGCTAGTCTAGGGTAGGAGTTACTTTTGGGAGCGATTTCAATTGGAAGGAGTTGCCATTTGGGAGTGAATTTTTAATTTCTATTTTTTAATGAAGTAATGGGATATTTTCTTAATGTTAGTCCTCAAGACAATTATTGTTTAGTGAAATTCAGCAATATAATATTACATTTGTCCATAATATCTAATAGTTTTAACATGCTTCTTTCTATTTCATTATGAAAACGGGATTGAGGTCCTGTAAGCTATTCAGCTAATACAGAGTGGGCTTGAATAACTCTAATTTAGCGGACTACGCGGCTGAAAAAACAAGCCCCACCTAGATCTGGCAAATTGCCCTATTCTTTGACTGATCTTCAGTAACTGGTGCATCTCACGTTCTGAAGTCGCTTATTCTAGAAGCGCAGGCTTGGCATACGTTTTCTATCAAATAAGATCAATTTGCTCGCTTGTTTATAGACTTTGGAGATGAGAGGTGGAACTTTGAAGAGAGCCTGCTATTCTTTCCGTAGCATTAGCGACACCGCCAGACGTCTCCGCAGAGGACGCTCGTTTCATCTTTCGAGTACACAAAGACAAGAAGGGGATGATGTTTACATCGTTTCAGCCGCTAGGACACCCATTGGAAAGGTACAATTCATTGATGCTACTTGATCACCCATCTGTACGGCTTACATTCTCCATTATACTAGTTTAATGGTGTCTTTAAAAACATATCGTCCACCGAACTCGGTATCACCGCAGTAAAAGCTGCTATAGTGAAATCTGGTCTCCAAGATCTTTCAGAGGTACCAGAAATATATATGGGTCAGGTGTTACAGGCAGATGTTGGTCAATCTCCTGCCAGACAAGTGGCGATTGGTGCCGGTTTTCCTGTTTCGACTGATGCGACGACTGTAAACAAGGTGTGCGCGTCTGGACTAAAGGCAGTCATGTTAGCTGCTCGTACAATTCAAACCGGCGATGCAAATGTAATGGTTGCCGGAGGGATGGAGAGTATGAGCAATGCACCCTTTTATCTATCAAGAAATCAATCTTACGGACACGGTTCTGTACGAGACTCCATAGTGAAAGATGGCCTGTGGGACGTATATGGCGATATACAGTAGGTTATTCATCGAGTGAAGCCCTTTGGTATGAGCAAAGCTAATTTATATTTACGAAGTATGGGTCTCTGCGCAGAGAACACAGCTAGAAAACTCAATATCTCGCGAGAACAGCAAGATTCTTACGCCATTGAGTCGTACAAGCGTGCTCTCACAGCGCAAGAACAGAGACTGTTTGAGTACGAGATTGCACCCGTGGAGATCAGAGGACGAAATGGAGCTATGGTTTTGATTGACAAGGATGAAGAGCCTTCTTCCGTAGATCTGTCACGTCTTCCTGCACTTCGTCCGGCCTTCGATAAATCTGCATCCGGAAGTGTCACCGCCGCTAATGCCAGCTCAATCAACGATGGAGCAGCAGCGGTAGTATTGGCATCTGAATCGCGTTTGGACGACGAAAGAGATGATTTGATTCGGCCGCTTGGAAGAATCGTATCATTTGCTGACGCTGCGACTGACCCAATTGATTTTACACTTGCTCCATCACATTGTATTCCGAAAGCGCTGATGAAAGCCAGACTGAATCTTTCTGATATCGCAAAATTTGAAATTAACGAGGCTTTTGCAGTTGTATCGCTAGCTAATCAGGAATTACTGGGGCTAGACCCAAGAAAAGTAAACATTAAGGGTGGAGCAGTCGCACTAGGACATCCTATTGGCGCAAGCGGTTGCCGAATCCTTGTTACTTTATTGTATACGCTCAAGGAGGGAGAGTTCGGAGTTGCTGCCATTTGCAATGGCGGAGGTGCAGCAAGTGCTATGGTTGTGCAACGTTTATGATTAGCAGGTCTTTTTGATTGTTGCACATAATCATATTGCTAATAGGAACAAAATTCGGTAAGACTTTATTATGAATATCTATGTAACGCTTGATTGCGCTCAGTCCAAAAGCTGGAACCATGTTGGCAGGGAATCAATGACATATCAGGTGTAGGGTTCAATGATAGCGCGCGAGCGACGCAACAGGCAGACGCTGATTGGCTCAAGAGCAGCTGCGTTCTTAACTGAGCTGGAAAATACATAATCCGACCCCGCATTGTTCGGTAAAGTTACAAAGAGAATAGGAGTCCTCAAGGGCCTTTATTTTGTACTGAGTTAGGTCAACAAAAGCGGCACATTGTTCAAAACACCGGACTGACTCAAAGGCATACACTGATAACCTCGCTCTAAACCTGATAGCCGGATATTTACCCTTGCCCTACTACTGGCCGCAGCTATTCAACTTTAAGTCAGAGGTACCAGCTGTGGCGCAGCCCCCGCCGCTGATACGCAGCTTTTGCTTCTCGCTCGATCATTCACTGATCATAACCTTGAGATAAGCAAGGCGTGCTTTTTCGCGAGTCTTATTGATTAACAATTGCCGTTGGTGGCATTAAGAAGCGTAGCTAGTGCCTTGTGGTGATATGTTTAGTCGCAAGTAAGTTTGCAGTGCACATTACACTTACCAATGATTTATATTTCATCATCTCCGAATTATTACAGACCTTTATAGATATATCATTTCTTGCCATACATAGTAATATCAACAGTAATATGCAATTGCCTCCCAGCATCTTTTGAGGGACACAATAGGCCTGTCACGTAGAAAAAGATGCACCGGCCAAGAAGTAGGCAAGTTATGTCTTGATGTCATAACGCACAATTCAGCTAGCAGGGTTGCGAATTATAAAGCTAATGTAATACTTAAAACACATCGCATGGAGAAATGAGTCCTCACATGTAAAAACGAAGATATTGCTATTCGCACGTGAAAAAGAGGTCGGAAGGCGACGAGGTGAACGATTTGCGACGGGTATCATTAGTCAGCGGTCTCAACACGTGAGTCTGCAGATAAGCTTATCAGCTGGAAGCCTTTTGTCCGCCACCTGCGCCAATAAGAATTTCGTGAGGTGTCGGTGTTGGAGAACAGTCAACCAGAGCAATTGCGATATTCCAAAAATACGAATTTCGCGAAATCGAAGATCAATATGAACTGAGCTCTGTTCAGTGGCCTTGCTATGACCGCGTGTAAAGCTATCTCGTCTCTGTCGCGCGACTGCTTCGCGCTCATTGGTCCGCTACGAGCCGCACCTTCTCTACGGTGCCTATTTCTGCCATCAGCCAGCTCAAATGGGAGCAAAATCTATTAAGTGCCCGAAACAGTATTCTGTTTTCAGTTTGACAGAATTCAAGCTACTAAACGGATTGATTAAGCGTAATTCGCTCGCCTAACGATCTGCCAGCAGCCTTATTTCCCCGCGCTAAATTTGGCGAACTGCTGGATTCCAATGGCACTCTCAACAAAAATGTCTGCTGCAGCTATCAGCAATATTTCGGGCAAGTGCTTGAGACTTTATATTCTCCATTGTTTGGAAATTTTTGGGATGGTGATGATGACGCTCTTTCAAAATTCGGGGAGACCTGAATCGCAATATCTAGCGCCCGTTCAAGCATTCAAATATTTGAGTAGCTAGTTTTAGGTGGAAGTCATCGATCAACAACCAGGTTCTCTGACTGGTATAGAATCAACAGTATACTGCGCGTCTATTTCTTAAGCTTTTTCTTCCAGCTGTGGCTATCCAATCAATTGACCAGTGGATCACTAACCACTGGAGATCTGCTATACATTTTCTTACCCATAAATTGCGACAACGAATACAATATGCCGCTGACGCGTTTAATTTTTACTTCAAAGCAGCAAATCGTACATAGCCATCTGTAACGTGCTGCACAGCCTTATACCTTCGTACCTGGAGTCATGTCAGTATCCAGCTTGGATGACACGCCTAGGCCTGAAGTAACTCGAGAAGATTCTCATCTGTGACTTCTTCTCGTTTCGGAATGGCTGCAACAGTAGAGCCAATTCAGGCAATAAGGCCTGAGGCGATAATCTGCATAATTACGGCGAGTCCGCCCTGTGCTGTTAGTGCGCAGATCGAGGGCTTCAATTCAGTCGCCGATAATGCAAATGACTATAGTGTCAATATGCCGTATCTTCTTCTATCTTTCACACGTGTTGAGAATATTTTAGAGAGACATGGATATTTGGAGGATACAGCTTGGGTGGCACCACAGCAAAAAGGGCGAACTCAAAACCACCGAGTGGAGGGCCCGACTTTTCTACTCAAGGCGAAGAGCTGCATGGCAGCCGGTGTAAGACAAACGCACCGTGGCTGGTGCTGCGGCTCGACGGTACCGTACAAGATGACTCGTTGCCTGACTCTGCTGTATGATTCGCCATCGGTCTCTCCGCGCTAGGGGACGATATACAATGTAAAGACTGAAGATTTTTGTAAAGACCTCATGTTTAGATTACGGCCTACTGAACATACAACAGGGAAATGGACAGGGAAAAGTCATGCGATTTGCGCAATGACAAGAGATAAAGGTAAAGTTTTTATTAGACATCGCACCGCCACGCTACGGCTATCGGGCTTGCGCCTTTCGCCGGCGCCGGGTACAGCGAATTTAGTAAAACGTTGGATTTGCCCAACCGCCATTTGCCTCCTTCCTGCAGCGTATATAAAGCGAGCGAAACTCTCTCCGAGCGCGTCTTGTCTTCTGCTTGGCTGGAGCTATTGTATTGTGTCTTCAAGCGATTTCATCATGGCTACCTATCCCGACGAACTCTTTAACAGCAGCTCTCCCTTGTGGACAAATGCTGGAGGAAACTCGCAGCTCATGAACGTCAATACCGCTTACGCAGACAGTGTTGGCCACCAGGTTTGGGTTATGGTCTCTGGAGGTATGTGTTTCACTATCAATATTTCGTACTGTATAAAAGCATTTCTAAAACGTACGCCCTCTTGCAGCCATGATTATGCCAATTATCCCGGGTATCGGCTTGTTCTACGCCGGCGAAGCGCGTCGGAAATCGGCGATGTCGATTTTGTGGCAATCCATGGCCGTTCTGGGTCTAATTCCCTTCCAATGGTTCTTTTGGGGGTACTCGCTCACATATGCTGAGAATGCCTCTCCTTTTATCGGCACTCTAACCAACTTTGGTCTGAAAAACGTAATTGCCAAACCGGTGGGGTATATCCCAGAGATTACCTACTGCTTCTTTCAGTGCATGTTCTGTGTCGAGACGATTATCATTATGATTGGTGGCGCATATGAGCGATGTAAGCTCATTCCTTTGATGGTGTTCTGCTTCTGCTGGGCAACCATCGTTTACGCTCCTGTGGCATGCTGGACTTGGAATGCTAATGGATGGCTTTACACTCTCGGTGCTCTCGATTTTGCCGGCGGTGGGCCCGTTCATATCGCCTCGGGAGTCGGATCTCTTGCTCTGGCATTTGTTCTTGGAAAGCGTACACACAATGAAGAGCCTGGCCATAAGATCCTTGGTCCTAAGTTTCGTCATGACCCAGCGCATTCTCCGCTCTTGATTTACATTGGCACCATATTTATCTGGTTTGGATGGTTTGGTTTTAACGGTGGATCCACTCTGAATGCAACCGTTCGTGCTGGATATGCTCTTGCAAACACTAATCTTGCGGCTGCAACTGGCGTCTTGGGATGGAACTGTGTTGAGTATTTTCTCTACAAAGGAAAATTCAGTGTCGCTGGATCTTGCCGTGGTGTCATGGTTGGCCTTGTTGCTATCACTCCTGCTGCTGGATACGTTCCCATTTACTTTGGAGCAGTCATTGGGTTCGTTGCTGCAGTTATCGTGCGTGGCCTTGACGACTATATCAACAGACTTTTGCGAATCGACGAAGGTTTAATGGTTTTTAAAAATCATGCTATTGGAGGAATCGCGGGCGCTATTATGACTGGCCTTTTTGCTGCTAACTGGGTAACAGCACTTGATGGATCAAGTACTGGATCTGGATGGGTTGACCATCACTACGTGCAGCTTGGTTATCAGCTAGCTGAGGTCTGTGCTATCAGTGCATACACGTTCGTCATGTCGGTAGTTCTGATCTATCTCATCAACTTTATCCCGGGCCTTAAATTTAGAAGTGAAGACCATGAGGAGAATGAGGGCCTTGATGCCCATTACTTGTACAAGGAAGGCATGGGTGATTACGAGCTTTTCGAAATGCTGAAGGCCAATGGTATCCTGGATGCTATGATTGTGCGCGGACAGGAACTCATGGCTACTCAGCCTTCTTCGACCGCTGAGTCAATTAATAAGACCGAATAAGTATAACACGGGGTAGAAATATTGGAGTATTGACTTACGGGATTTTGTAATATGGCGTTTTTTTGATCACACAGCTACGTACGACGGGAGTCTCAATAATAATATAATAAACTTAATGGCGATATACTAAGATATATCTTATAGAAGCATCTTACGTCAACTTCATAAATATAGAGTATTACCAGATTATAAATTTCTCTGCTGATGCAGGTTGCATCCATTGTCCGGCTATAAAATGCAACTCCAACAGCGTAATCACACAAAAAATAGTAGAAACCAAGACTCCTTCCTTTCCCTAACTAACACATCACGTTGGGTACGAATAAACTGACCAGTCAAAATCAAATCCTGAAACCGCTGCCAAGTCCTGGAACGAGAAGTCTTCTGAGCCTGTATTTAACGAGACGCTAGGGTCTGTCGGCGCATCCGGCAACGGCTGACTTTCTGTGGATCCAAACAATGACTCAATAGCTTCGTCAATATCCATTCGCAGCAACGAATCGATCTCCGCATCAGTCAGCGCCTGATCATTAATGATTGCCGCTGATGGATCCGCTATTGGCGTCGAGAAGGGTGTATCGGACGATACTGGCAGTGATGAGTTAGACTCGAGTCCAGATGAGTTCGGTGCTGTGCAGTGATCGCGCAGCAGCATCGATTGAAATTTGGCCTGCCTAGCGGCGTCTAACAAACGCAGCATCTTCGCCCACTGAAGTTTGGTGAACGGAGAAGTTTCATTTAATCTCAGAAACTCGGTAACACGCTTGACCTCTTCGACGACAGCGAGTCGCTCATCAACGTCTGGCTGACTGGTCATTGTCTCCAATTCATTTGATATACAATCCGGCATTCGCCCAGCATCCGCGATTAGGTCGGTATCGTCAGCGACCAAACCGCGCGAAGGAGACAAGCAAATGTCTCGCAGCACTACAATCATCGCATGAAATTGTGGAACTGATGATAGATACCAGGAAAAATTGGCCCGATCAGGAGCATTTGCCAGCTTCAAATACAACTTCAACGATCTCAACGCTACGCATGCAGAATGAGTTCGACGATGAGGCTCACTTTTGCATGCTTCAGCAACCATCGCAAGATGACTATCAAATGCTGTCGACGTATTTGCAGATGAAGGAGGAGAACTAGATCTCGTATTAAAGTCGCCCGCGTTAAACTTAACATTTTCAATAGTTCTCCGATCCAACTCGAACGTCATGTGATAGGTAATTAAGAACCCCTTTTCGCAAGAGAGAGCTAATAGTACGACCGCAGAATCTCTGATACGACGCATTTGAGCAGGAGTCGTGTAATCTGAGGTTTTTTCGAAGGTAAGCTTCTCTAATTTCATCATCGTATTTGCAAACTGATCTTTGACTTCGAATAAGGCTTTCACAAGATCTGCTAAGGATTCAACAGAAATTCCTTTTGATCCGTACATATCGGATAGCTGAGGTCCAAGAGCATGCATCGAACTTGCCATACAGTTTGCAATCAATATTAAGCACTTATCCTCGTCGAGCATACCTTCTAGTTCCGTAGAAGCTAATTTGACATCGTACCCTGTACGCTGAACGGTTGTAGGCAGTCCGTTTCCCACAGATACTACAGCATCGAGGTACACCAAATGCCACCATATGCGGCGGCGAGTTTCTCTCTCCTCTATTAAGATGTTGTTGGACTTGAATAACGCTGGATCCCGATGCAACCCCATACTTTGCGCGATACGGATCAGCCCCGAGACAGCAGCTGATGCAGTAGCAACACTCTGACGACGTTGACAGGTTTGCAAAATTGTAGCAGCAAGAAGGGACATTGTCGAAGGACGTGAATGAAAGTCGGCGATACGCAAAGCCGATTCGGCGGCTATCTGAAATCGAGTCATTTGGTCTCTATAAGGATCATCAGGCAGAATCTGTCCATGTTTTGCAGCTGTATACCGTAATCGGCTATTTCGAGCAACCCAAGCGCCATAGAGTAACGAAAATATGACACAAAATGCTGAAGGATCGGATTCGGCCTTCCAGAAATTATTATATAAATCCCACAACTCAGTGCGTGGAAGCAGAGCGCACATTGGATACACACAGTCAAAAAAGTCGGTAATAAGAGCATCACATTCGAGTTTAGGAGGCAAGTTGCTGGCAATGAGGCGTGTGCGTTGCTTTTTCAATTGCTCTCGGTCAAGGTCGACAGCTGCCAGTGCTGACGCCATATTATCAATAGTATCGGCCTTAACAAATCAGCAAGCAGTCATATCAAGCAACACAAAATTAATATACATCACTAAAAAATGAAGGCCAGAAAGCAGCATTAGCATACTGAGTGGCGCCGCTTCGCTTATCGACGGCAAGCATGCCCACGGGCATAATCGAATCGTCATCGGAGCTCGGAGTTGAGACGGTGGTCGCGTTACTGCTGTCGCTAGTTTTAGAAGTATCACTAGGTGATTCCAAGATAGATACATTTGTCGGCCTCGCAGCAACAGGGATTGCCTGAGGCGCTTTTTGCTGTAAAGACTCCGCGTAGGAACATAGTTGACCTCTTGCTTTGCAGCTTCCACAAGACGGTTTTCCTCGGTCACATTTTATTCGGCGCTGTGCACAGACTTTGCATATGGTTGACTTTCTGGGCCTCTTGACAGAAGCGCGCTGTCGCTTGGGGCCTAAATGAAATGTAAACTCCATGATAGAATGACAATGTGATAGAAACTGATCAAGTTATACGCAGCGCTTTACAAATCCGATTATTCAGCACTTATATTTGGATCACGTGTTGTGCCTTTTATCTGAACCCTAAGCCCATGCTCAGCTTACACATAGACGACAAGGTAGTAAATCTAGTTGACAGTTGGGATAAGCATCGACTTCGTTAATCGACAGAGACTTCGGATGATGACTTCGCAAATAACTCATGGTAGAGTCTGTTTCGGCCACAGCTGGTTACTTTGTCTATCGTCAGCATGCAATGCCAATGAAGAGCGACTGTCGTGTTAAGATTTATACCAGTATCCTCATAATATTCTACAGCAAGCTGCAGTGTGACTTAATTGTAAAGGGCCCTGTCTACTTTCTACCAACTTTCCCTGTCATGCAATTCGTCAGAGTTGATATGTTCTCTTTTGTGCTAAACTTAATCAAATTCATACTCTCAATTACACGTCGGGAAAACATGTTTGTCTAAGTTTTACAGAGGTTTTCCAGGATTTTGTCCGAAGGGTTTAAGCCGCTATGTAGTTATATGCTTTGACAAGTATCAAAACGCGCCTACAATTAGTCGGCTTTAAAGCTAAAAGTTGAAGGTTGGTGTTGCATGCCGGCATCGCGGCAATCAATTTTCGGTTAGTCATGGGTGCGCGCGTAGCTTAGTAATTTTTTCACATAGCCGAAATCTCTGCTGTTCCGATGGTTCTGACTCGGCTCGGCTATGGACGGTATGTGCGCACTCTAAATAGAAGATACCGAGTGGAGCGGCTACTTGCAAAGATGTCCTTACTTGTCTGTGAACAAGGTAACATGATGCGATGATGATGATGTGTTCTTACCGACAGAAGCAATGAATAGTTACGTACTGAACAAATGCACATGCTCGCGAACAGTTATCAATACAGTTTCGGAATCGTACTTGTATTTACTCTTAACGGCAACAAAAATTGCCGCTCTTGTTCCCGGAACTTGGCAAGCAGATCCGGTCAAGGTTGCCGCGGATACCGATATGTCAATGTGCCTATTACATACGACAACAATGGTAAACTCGAACCTACCAAGCTAGAATTGCTTTCGCGATCGTTAGTAGTATTGATGATCGTGATGTATTAAGTAAGGTCCCTCGGGAATAATATAGTTGCCTCGAACGCATCACGGCCGCGGCGACTATGCTGTCAGTGTTAGCTTATAAAACTAAGGCTCTAACAGTAACATTCATTTTCGGCCTATTTGCTGTCCACAAGTGATCTTCTCATTTCCATTGCTCAGGGAGAAGGACTCGATATCTGGATCACATTAAAACGTGGAATGGTTTTGATCAGATTTACACGACAAGTACGAAAGTACAAGCTATCGGTGTCTGCAATCTCTCTATTCCAAAATTTGAGGTATCTCTTACTAAATTATTTAATTTAACAGCGCGAACCAAAAGCTCAATCCTAATACGAGTCTTCTGTAAATCTAATGCAAATTATATATTTTGAGTTGTTAAAATTCTAAAAACAAAAAATATAACGGCTGAATTAACAATTGATAACAGTCTTGATCACAAGCTTTCCCTCGTCATCGGCAGTCTTGCCAGCAAGCTCAAAGGCGGCCTGGACATTCTGCAGACCGGTAAACTTATGCGTGACTAAGCTCTCGAATGCAGGGATTTTATTCTGTCGGAGCAATGAGATGGCGGTGGGGTAAACGTTGGCATATCGGAAAACACCCAATAAGTCAACCTCACGCGTCATGGCGGCACCAACGTGCAGAGTGAGGACTGGCGAGCCCATTCCGACGAACATAACCTTACCACCGGACTTAGCAGCATAGATGGATGCTTGGATGCAGGACTCAACACCAGTGCACTCAAAAGCAACGTCGAAAGACTCAAGGGTCTCCTCATCGTCAGCAGACATCTTGATCGCCGAGAGCGCATCGGCAGTGGCACGGGCAGACTTCAGCTTATCCTCAGTAGTAGTAGGACGAGGACCCAGAGGAACGACGTATCCGTGTGTAGCAAATCCTTGCTTGACGGCAAATTCCACTCTGCCCGGGGAAATATCAGCAATCGCAATAGTAGAAGCGCCTGAGACAGCGGCCATCGCAGCGCAGAAGAGACCGACGGCACCAGCACCAAAGACGAGAACCTTGTCGCCAGCGGTGACACCGGAGCGGCGAGCAGCATGCATAGCAACAGACAACGGCTCAATTAAGGCAGCTGCATCATATGAGATTGAGGAGGGGATCTTATGGCAAAGGGAAGCTGGGTGGTTAATCTTCTCTTGCAGAGTTCCTTGGAAGTGCGGGAACGACTTTGCGGAGGATCTGAACTGCATCTTGGAGCAGAGGTTGTACTTTCCGCGACGGCACATGTCGCACTCGAGACACGAAATTCCGACTTCGAGAGCGACACGGTCACCAGGCTTGAGAGTGGTGACATTTGCGCCGACAGCTATGACCTCGCCAGCAGACTCGTGTCCAAGGGAAAGCGACTCGCGAACCTTGAAGTCACCGTTGGCGAAGTGGTTGTAGTAGTGAAGATCTGAACCGCAGAGAGTAGTAGACTTGACGGCGACCTGGCACTCATCCGGGCCGGGAGGGGAGATAGGACGCGTTTCCTGGAGAAAGCAGATTAGCAATGGAGCAGGACGGCTACAAGCGGCTTTGAACAGCAGCAGAATGATTAATTCAACGTACCAGTACCAGCTCCTTAGGGCCGACGAGAACAGAAGCAGTGACAGAAGACATTGCAAGCAAAGTGTTGTAAGAAAGTAATAAAATTAGGGCAGAGAGCGTAACTCGGACAGCAAGAGCAGCAATAGGCTACTAAATAGAAACTCTTCGGCCTATGGCCGCGGGAACGCTGCCAATTGAGCAAGAAGCCGCATCACGTGACTGCCGATTTTGCGGGGCCCCCGCGTAGAATTCAGTCATGTGATCTATTAAATGGGCAAAAGAAAGTGGGGGCGACGTGCGACCCACGGGATAAAGTCCGGCCAAAGGTTCATATACGGCCACTGCTTCTTCCTCTCTCGTGTTTCGCCCTTCCAACAGCATAAAAATGGTACAGCGTCCTTTTACTCCCGGTGTTTACTGCCCTCTTGTAGCCCCTTTCAAAGCGGACTCGGGCGATGTCGACTATGAGGCTTTCAAGACTCAGGTCGTTCGTCTGGCAGCCGCAGGGATGGGGCTTGTGGTTCACGGAACTAACGGCGAGGCGATACATCTCAGTGTCGAAGAGCGGGTTGAGATGGTTGGCGTCGCCCGCAAGGCTCTTGACGATGCCGGATACACTTCTGTTCCTTTGCTTGTGGGCACAGGTACAGGCTCTGCTCGTGAGACCATCACGTTGACTGAGAAGTGTGCTGCGGCCGGAGCAGACGCCGCGATCGTTATCCACCCTGGCTACTTTGCGTTTGCGATGGGCAAGGACACCTCAGCCATCAAATCTTTCTTCACCGAGGTCTTTGACAAGTCGCCTATTCCTGTTATGATCTACAACTTCCCTGGTGCCGCCGCGGGCATTGATCTTGACTCGGACACCATCATCGCTCTGTCTGAGCACCCTAACTGCTTCGGTGTTAAGCTTACTTGCGCTGGAATCGGCAAAGGTCTGCGCATTGTCGCCCACACCTCGAGTCCCGAGTACAAGGCTCGCCATCCTTCCAAGTCTCAATTCTTTGTCCTCCCTGGATTCAGCGACTACCTTTTCCCTGCTATGACCACTGGTCAGCAAGGATGCATTACAGGCTCGGGTAATGTTTTCCCGAAGCTTATCGTCGCACTGTTCAAAGCCGCACAGGACTACATTGCCGCCCCTACCCCCGAGAAATTTATCAAAGTTACCAAACTACAGGAAATTGTGGCTGAGGCTGACTGGGTTATTGTAAAGGCGGGAATTTCGGGAACGAAGTACGCTATGAATAAGATTCAGCCTGGTCTTGGTGGTGTGACGCGCTCGCCTCTGCCGCCAGTGTCTGACGCTATCAAAATGATGTGCGATGAGAAACTGGCCAAAGCATTTGAATACGAGAACAGTTTATAAGCGATACTTTTCTATATTATGCTTTTATCATTCAGAATTTGCTGCCTAGCTTTTTGCTCATCAAAAGTTCTTTAAATAACCAAATCACAGCACCCAACATGCCTTTAAACATAAAAAGATATAATGTGGATATAGTATAATCTGCTGGCCGCCTCTCCTGGACCAGTACAGCAGATAACCTAACCTTCATCTGCGAATCCTTCTCCACGGTACCATGTAAAACTCTGCAGTACCATCAGGTACGCGAGATTGTTGACAAGCGAGGCGATGAACATCAAACGCGATGGAATGTTACGCTACGCTAGAAGAAAGTCATCCTACGCCATCGCTACGCGCTTTCAAAATCATCCCGTCTGTCACAGTATGAGTTGGAATTCTGACAGCGAAAATACGTAACCAAGCGAGCTATTCCGCGGCTGACGATGAACTAGTTGTGTAGCGCTGTGCGATGGCATTTAATCTAATCATTTTGCAAATCTAGTATTTGGCTAGGCTTTTTTGAGCGGAGTGAGCTGACGCTCGCAATTGATTGATCCTTACTGGTTTATCTTGACCCTCAAGATAACCTGCTATAGCGGCAGACCAATTGCTATAGTAATTGTAAAATGAACCGACTCGCTATATTGGATAGGTTTAGGGTGCTAAGCTACGCGTCGCGACGCGTCTGGGTATTATCATCGCTTCTGATAATAGCTCATGGGTTATGGTAAGCTCTTTATTGCGGCTAGAAAAGCCATGTTTACTAGTCATTCGTAGTAGCATATTTTGTGACAAGTTAGCGCGCCAAATTGGCTGGGTTTCCGCGATAGTTGGATGACCAGCCGGCCACCATCAGAAAGCAAATTCGGTTAACTAATTTCCATTTAGCTGCGAGCTACGTAAGCACTATCAAATGAGTGATAACTTACTAATTCTTTCGGACGGCAACTCTACCTCGGTCAAGCCGGAATTAAGAACCGATCGGTGTCACTGCGCATATATTCAAGAGCTGCCTAAAGCAGCCAAATGTCTTACTACGTTTAGTTATTCGGCCACCTCCAGCTTTTGTAGGTAATGTGACGTAACAATTAGAAAATTATAAAAGAACTAGTTGACTATTGCGGTTTGTCGGTGTAGATAGAGTTCAATTGACGTCACTTCGTTGCTCAATTAGTGCGAGTACGACTACCGGCGGCTCCAAACAGAGTTTATTGCTCAGATAGACGATAACCGTGACTTCATAGTGGCCGCTCCTCCTGACATAACTCCGAAGAAATTAGGTACTAGAGCTTTTAAAAACTTGACAGTATTAAAGCAAAATCAGCCAGGTCCAATCGCATTTTACTGATGAGTTCTTGAGCTCGGATCATGTTCTTAGGGTCCCGGGTTTGTGGTGTGGAGAACGGGGGTAGCAGAGCTGCCCCACAGTTCTTGAACGGATAAGTTCGTGAAGGTCTGTTAAACAAGAACGGATGCGTAATCCGCCAACAACAAACTGAGGTTCACGAGTGTCAAACGAGTGGTCCGCTCATCTGCTGACTCTGCTGTAGCGGTGGCGGACTGGCGCCTCACAGCGCCGTATTGAGCCATAAGAAACTGGCAGGCCATAGCAGCCTCTGCCAAAGGTCAAGCTAGTCTAGCGTATAGAGAGAGGCAGCTCGGAAGTCGCTAGCGCGGCGGGTGGGCAAACAGCTCGATGGCGATGACGTCGGCTAGCGGTAATGACCATCTTGACCAAAGAACAGGCAATCTGCGCAGCGCCGTTCCAAGATAGTATGGCTCTAGCGTAGGAATATCTGGAGCCGAGGTGTATTGTCTTACAGCACCAGCCTGCGCCCCGCTTGGTGCTGGTCCATTCTCCGATTTGGTCTCACTCAGCATTGAAAGATGTTTCGAGTCTGCAAATGGCAGCTTGTCATTTTGGGGATTGCGGTGCGGCCGTGGAGCTGCAGTGGGCCCGTAGAACTCGTATTCAGGCACCGGTTTCTACCAGTCTTCCAAGTCAGCTGCTCGCTCAGGAGGGTCCAGCAGGGTCCAGCAGGGTCATCGCGCAGATCATCGTAAAGCTCTGCATCGAGCAAGTGGACCACCTCGCCGTGCCTGTCCTGGGCATGCGCTAAGGACTTCGGTGTCATAAACGGCCCACCATCAGCCTTCTAGACAGTTGGTCTGTCTCGGGCTCCTCTTTCGACCGGGCATCTCTCCGCGCCCTGGCCCCTCTGGGCGATCATTGCAAATCCACAATTTATAATCTGGTATACGACAGCACAACGGTACCCGAAAACCAGACAACGCCGAATTCCGGGGCTTGTCTTGAAACCCTTCGCTTTCGGTGCGGCAAAGGCGCAATAATCTTAATTATATTGCTCTTTTTGCCAACGGTGGGCTGAATATGCCGCAATCTGTCTAGGCGAACCCTGTCGGCAAC
Source organism: Myxozyma sirexii (assembly GCA_030568315.1). Classification (NCBI taxonomy): domain Eukaryota; kingdom Fungi; phylum Ascomycota; class Lipomycetes; order Lipomycetales; family Lipomycetaceae; genus Myxozyma; species Myxozyma sirexii. Next base: position 27,037 of record JAJLTT010000023.1, read on the forward strand.
TAGCCGCCCTTCTGCTGCCAGAAATTTGCAAGCCGTAGCTGGCAGCGTCCGAGTGTAAACTTTTGCTGTTCGGTAGTGCCATTAGAAGCACAGTTTGCCACACAGACCATCCGCTCCACTTTGGCCGGCTAAGCATTCTTCCTCCTTCATTCCTCTGTTCTTGGTACAGCTTGCTAGCTGTTTCAATTATATTAAGAGTGTTGCGTAATTTACTGGGCCAACCTTCGTCGCGAGCGCAGTACCGTACTGCGGGCTTCGACGACGATCCGCAATTCCTGGCAGGGAAATGTTGTATAACAGAAACCGTTATTCCAAGCTTGATTCTTTTCGACAAGAGCAGAGATCATCAGGTCATGACGCAGTCGCGTTGAGTGGGTATACGGGCAGACTAGTGCGGCGAAGACGCGCTAGACGCGCCTCTCGAGAGTTGGGCTTCGCCTCCACCGTAAACAAAGCTAAGCTTTATTAAGCAAGCATGTTTTGGTGCGCGTACCTTAGTTGCACTCTGCTAAGTGCTTTTTTCTTTTTGACGAAATCCTATCGTCATTCACGTTAAATCACGCTCACACGCAGACAACGTTGGTACCAGTTCTTGGAGCTCTATGTGCAATGGTACCGAGGCCCTCACAGGCCTTTGCAAATGTACTCCTTGGACAGGTACGTACCGCTCATGTCTTCCCACTTCTACATGGAGAGGATGTGGCAATGACCTGATGTCTGCTGGAGCATCCCAGGGACGTTGAAGCTCTACGAGTATATAAAGACCTCCATCGACCGTCTCGCTTTCAGACACACATCATCTACCACCTTTTTCCAAGACTTCCATCATGCAATTGATTACTGCCGCTGCTTCTATCTTACTGCTCTGCGCGTCTGCTGTTTCTGCAGCGACGCCGACGGCATCTACCGCGTTCCCTATTGCCACTTACACCAACCCTGTAACTTGGGATAAGCTCAAGTACAACATGGGTGCCATGTCGCGGTCGTTGGCTGTCTCAAGCAAACAGGAGTATGGCCAGCTGTATGACCCGACCAACACGTTCAGCATCTTCCGTGACGATGGAGGAACATGTACTTTGAACAATCGGACGTTCTTTGTCTTTGCCGATACCACGGGCTACAAGTCCAATGGTGCCCTGGGCGGCTTTGCTACTACCAGTCTCAGTGTGGTTGAAGACTTTAACAACCCGACTGTTCTCAAGGACGCGTCGCTTTCCGACACTGTCGGGTACTTCTCCCCTATTCCTTTTACAACTACCGAGGCTTCGTACTCGAACAGTCAGAGATACGCGTTCTGGACCTACACCAACTGCGTGCAGTTGTCGGAGACCAGCGCTGCGCACTTTTTCAATGTGCAGAAGTTCCGCTCGACCTCGTCTAGCTCATACGTTGGTAACACCGCTGCCATGTACGCGCTTGACACCACCACAAACAAGATTTCGATTACTCGTGATCAAGAGTTTGCGTTTAACACATCCACTTATAACTATGGTGGATTTGCCAATCTCGTTGTCAATGGCGTTGCCTATCTCTACGGTCTTGACAAGACTTACTCTTCCAACTATGATGTCCATGTTGTGTCGGTCCCGGTCGCTCACTTCGGTGACTACTCTTACTACCAGTACTGGGATGCCTCGACTCGCACTTGGTCTTACACCGCGCCTCAGCCGACCGCACGTCGACAGGCGTCGGCAGCCATCCAGGGAACCGAGCCGTTCTCGTCTGGCAGCATGTACTACTCCGAGTACCACAACCAGTACTTTTTGGTATTCTTCAACAACTGGGTCGACAGCACTTTCCGTGCCATCACCGCGCCTACTCCTCTCGGCCCCTGGAACGTTACCAATACCGTCTTGTGGAAGACTACTCCGGGCAAGAGCTACAGCTACGGTGGTGTCGCTCATCCTGTTTATGGCCAGTCTCCGGGCTCGGTTGTTGGACAGTCTATCAAAGTTCATTGGTCTTATCAGGATACTAACGGCACTTATCCCAAGATCGGCAACATTAACTTTGCTTAAAATGTGAATATTACTGGCGTATTTCTATTTTTTCTATTCCGGACTTCTTGGTGTTTTTTGGGATAATTTTTGATATATGATTTGATTATATGATGTCTATTTATGAGCGCTATAGCAGCAATGGGCTTTGGGTTATTTGGATTATTGTGTATATGATTTTTATGAGTCCTTTTATCTAAAGAGAATGCAAATTCCTTTCTTCATATTTGCGTACATTTTCATATTTTGCTTTCAAAACTATGATTCCAGAGCAGTTTATCGCCTACCCCGGCACCCCAGGGTCAAAGTTATAATTCCACAGGGAAAATTCTAAATTGAGACAACAACTACTTGCCGAAACACTTAGCTCCCGCTTAGAAAACACTAAACGCTTATCAGAATCTGAGTCAGCCGGATGCGGAGCAGCGCGGCACACAGAGTTTATATGACGTAACGCAGCTTCTTGCCCGCAGCATGAATATGAAGAGACATAACCGATGAACAAAGTATCATTTCTGAAAGTCATTTTTTATCATATTTGACTGATGATAATGATTGAGCGTGAGAGAATTAGATGGTTGGAATACGCGAGTGATTTCTGTCTGTGTTTCATCTTAACGCAGAGCAAAGATCGCACGTTGGGGTTGGTATTTCTCTCAACTTCGGTAGCTATTTCATTTGCATTAATCGGATCAGCAACTTTGATCATAAAAATGACGTTTGCCGTACTAATAAGGCTAATTCAGCAGATATACTAACTGTATTGTCTTTGCCAATTTTCATTTTATGTACTCTTATCATTTCTACGCGGGTACACGTCTCATTGGTTGCGTGCAGTGAGATCTCTGGGAATTCCATGGCGTTGCCATGCGGACGAAGCGAGGGTAGACCATTGGTTCGTCGGTGTTAAGCGGACACTAGCAAGTCTCGGATGACAATCCGATTCCTGGTTACAGCAAGAACATGTAGATAACGCCGTTAGGAAACTGAAATGTTGTCTGTCACCTTAGGAAACTGGATGTTGATGACCGGCAATCGCTACATCTGTCAAGGCAGCTTGAAAAGTAGAAACTTTGAACGAATTCTTTTTCTATCGAATTAGCGCGAAGTTTTCGGCTATTATTTAGCCATCTGCGAATACTTCTTGTGTATTCAAATCTCTCAGTATTGTAGCTAAAGCAATTCATTCTGCTACTAAACATTGCGAAACGCTTTTTGCCTATCGCTGTGCTTCTGTAAGGCTCTATAGTTTAATAAAATTGACGCCCGAGCGCATCTTTATTCAGATTTGCTTACTGCTACATTGTCTTTGGATTTATGCAATCAGTTAGGGCTGGATAGAATATACGAATATTCGTTATTCGGTATTCGTATTCGTAAAATGATTACAATAAAATGGCTAAAATCTCTACGAATAAATATACGAATAATACGTAATTAACTAATGCAGGTGATTATTTTATATTTTCGTAGGCTTCAATAGCTACCTGTTTTTTTCTGCCATGCCTAGAAATTTGACGCCTAGTCAGGGTAAATTTCTGCCACTATGCCCAAATAGGACTACGATTGCAATACGATTAATATACGAATATTTGCAAATTTTACGAATAATATATTCGTAGTCTAATTTTTACGGTTACGATACGGATAGTCAAAATTTTTGCAATTATCGTAATCGTATCCACACCTGCAATCAGTGCGTGGTAATCATTCCCCAGTAGCGGGGAATGTGAAAGCAGTCTCTCAATAACTTTGAATGCCCGTGACAGTCGTGCTTGTATTAATTAGCAAACGGGAACATGCCTGCCATGAAATAGGTCCGTTTTCAGTAGTGGCCTTGGCAGGTATGAGACCTTTGAATATTCAATTAACAAACACGAAAGCTAATAGCTGCCAGAGACTCATAGACGACCTGCAGTCTTGAGACGCATTGAACGGCCGAATCTACGATGGTGATGATGATGATGTATTCTTAACGTCGGTAAATTTCAAAATTTACGAAACGAGAAATTAATAACATATTCACACTACTCTTTCACAGTAGTCTCCATATAAGTATTAAACCAACGTCGCCTATCCATTCTCTCTTCCGCTCCTTGATGTAGCGTCTGATCATGTGGCAGTTGATTTAGCCATGACATAACGCAGGAGGGAATGCGGGAGTGAGTCGCACACGCAGTAGAACAGCATATTTAAGGATGAACAAAGCTGCGTATTGACAACACAAGGAAAAGTTGGAGTCAAAGATAATTGCTAAACTGAATTAACGAGTGGAAAAACTAAACAAAGATAAGGACTGAAGAAACCAGGCAATGTTCAATGACTAATCTTTGAGTGCAGCCTTACAAAGCCGGCGGGGTTTGATGTCCCCGTGACATTTCCGTCGGAAGCACGGAGGCGTCGGATGTGAATAATATTAGTTTGTCAAACCCTCATCGATCGACCACTAGGCTCGGTAAGTCGGCCATGATGGCATCGCGTTCTGCCACCTAGCCAAGATTAGACTGCGATAATGCTTATATATAATCCGTTTGGTCGTTCCTGAACATAATTGCCATCTTTGCTGCATCAAGTTATTCATTCAAGAACTCATTCAACAATGGAGGATATTAAGAGGCCCGAAGACGATCTCAACACAGCAATCAACGCAAACCACGCAACCGACCGCAGCAATGATTTGGAGTGTGCAATGAGCGAACTGCAACCGTTCCCGACAAGGGGCAAAGTTGTCGAGAATATGTCGCTATTCAAAGAAATCTGCTTTGTGGGCATTGTTGCCTTTGGTCAATTGATGACCCAAGCCTGTCTGGCTCAAGCACTGGCTCCACTGCATTATATCGGTGCTTCATTCAATGTCACGCGTCCTGGTGATCTGAGCTGGTTCTGTGCGTCATATTCACTTACGGTGGGCACATTCATTCTCCCGGCTGGGCGTCTGGGTGATTTATTTGGCTCGCGCAAGCTTTTCTTGCTAGGTTATGTTTGGCTGACGCTTTGGACGCTGATCGCTGGTTTCGCAGTATATTCTAATGTCATTTTATTTCAATTCTGCCGAGCGTTTCAAGGTATTGGTCCTGCATTGATTTTACCTAACGGGCTGGCTCTAATCGGTCGCGCGTACACGCCTGGCATGCGTCAAAACATGGCTTTCTCGGTCTTTGGAGCTGTCGCGCCCGTCGGGTTTTTGTTTGGCGCTACGTTTTCGGGAATTTTTGCGCAACTAGTTTGGTGGCCATGGACGTTCTGGGTCGGTGCGATTGCCTGTGGGTTGGCGACCTTGATCAGTATGTACTGTATTCCGACCGAGTTGGATACATGTGCACTGTCGTCTTTCCACCGGAGTGATATTGCTCGACTTGATTTAGTTGGCATCGTGACTGGCGTGACGGGTCTGGTTCTCTTCAACATCGCCTGGAATCAGGGCCCTAATGTAGGATGGAACGTGCCGTACACTTATATTTTACTTATTCTCGGAGTCTTGATTTTTGCGCTTTTCATCGTGAATGAGTTATACATGACCGAGCATCCGCTATTACCTTTACGGGAGTTTACCAAAGAGAATTGCCTTGTGCTTGCATCGATTGGATTTGGCTGGTCTAGCTTTGGAGTCTGGTTATTTTTCTGGTGGCAGATATCACTTGTGCTTCGCGGGAATTCAGTATTACTGACGACGGCGATGCAGAGTCCGGGAGGAGTTTCGGGCGTGATTGCAGCTGTCGCGACTGGGTATCTGTTTTCGAGAGTTGCGGCCGAGTATGTTATCCTCGCGTCGATGGGTGCCTTTTGCACTGGATGCGTGTTGATGGCAACTATGCCTATCGAACAAAGTTACTGGGCGCAGACGTTTGTTGGCGTTGTTATCATGGCGTTTGGAATGGATATGTCGTTTCCATCAGGTACAATCATTCTCAGCAATGCAATGAAGAAAGAGCATCAAGGTATTGCTGGCTCAGTTATCAACACCGTTGTCAACTACTCAATCTCAATCGGTCTCGGTATTGCCGGCACTGTTGAGTCGCAAGTTAACAAAGATGGCACACATTTGAAAGAAGGATATCGCGGGGCGCTGTATGTTGGAATTGGACTTAGTGGTCTTGGTATCGTGAGCGCCATGCTGCATATCATTGCTGTCAAGCTTGGAAAGGCGGCGTCGATTGTGGAAGAGAAGAGGGAGACTAGAGATGGATTTGGAGAATAAAGGACCGCATGGCGTTTAATTTTAGATTTAGACTGGGTGAATGTAATTGATTTGTATAATTTTTAATGGGACTGCAATTTGCACATTGTAAATTCTCCAGCGTACTAGAATGATTTCCCTCGCATGATCTTGGTAAGCGGTGATCTTATCTAGAATGGTCTAACGGGTTGTCAAATATAAGCTTGATTTAGTTTGCGCCGCTTCAGTTTCGTTACCCATGTTCTAGGCGAGCGCGACGAGCCTTGAACTTTGAGCGAGTTCAGGGTCTAGAGGCGGTAAATCAGCAGAGACAGCATATAGTCTAGGCATTTTACAACGGCGTTCTGAAAATCACGAGAGAAAAAAAATAAATGCGTGGAGATGCCGGAACGGTAATGGAGAGACACTTGAGGTATATACTTTCGTCGGACTACGGGGGAACAAAAAAGCAGCTGATTATCAGATTGATTTAGGTTGTACTGTGTAAGATTGTAGTTGATTATCTGATCGATCATCTGGCAGCTGTCGCTAGATGATTAGTCTGCCGAGCCTTTTCGTTTTTTTTTTCATTTCTTTTTCGCAGATGCTGCGTTCAAAGAATGTCAGAGTACAATTTTCAGGTACCCGGATATGATGCCAATTATGCATAGCGTAATTCACTCTCGTACTCTATCATTTTCGATGATGACAAAGATGCAAGTTTCTGTGTCTTCAATCACGGAAAAGAGTTCCAGCGAGACCCGTTAACCTGCCACACAGTTTACAAACTCTAAAAATACGATGCTCGGAACAGCACCTTGTCTCGGGAACATGAAGAATCTTCGTTCCCGTTTCTTTTTCTTTGGATACGCGTGTTCTTGGCTTGATAGGGACGGACAGTGACTAGTCTGATGAATGGAGAGAATTGTGCGTCAAACTTGAGAAAAACTATGCGTCGGCCGCTGGGTTTAGGAATGCCGATGCGGTGATTTAGAGATTTTGAGATATGCAGGATTATTCCGGCGCGCGAGGAAATGGTGTAGTATACCGAGAACACCGACTCTTTGCAGCAACAGAAGGAAACTTTGATTTTGTAGAACTAATAATGGAATAAAGCAATACAAATAAGTGGATAGCTAGATAATCGTACAAGCAGAAACCAGCTTGTGCATTCGTAAACTGCAAACCTGGTTCTCTGCTGTTAAATCTACAATTTAGCTATGGGTGTTCAAGCTCTCTTACCGGAGTAGCCCGGCTACAGCTTCGATACTGCAACTCGTAACGCACCAATATTTAGAATTGTATATCTTCAATATAACTTCCGTAAGCCGATATAATCTTCATAGCCATTAATTAATTGAAAACCAGTAGGTTTAGTTACTTTACAATCCACTGTTTATCTATGCAACGTAGTCGCGACACGCCGCGCTCTTTCATCCATCATCCAGTCACAGACTAACTATCATCAACAGACAAACAAAGCACTAATACCGCATAATCTCCCTAATCTCTTTATCTCACTATTCATTCCATCTATAATAAACACTAAAACCCTTCACACAACCACCTCACCGCATCAACCGCCATTTCTCGTCTCCGCAGTCCCTGCACAAAGTTAATCATCCATCAATGGCGCAAATTCGCGGGATTTTTCTTTTTCTTTTCTTAGCCCATTTCCTTGGTGAACAAAAGTTTAACTTAAACTCTCCACGCTTGTGAACTAGCGTGTGATCCATATTGTGGCGGTGGCTGATTTTTTTTTTTTTTCCTTTGCCTCTGAGTGAGTTGGGAGATTGGGCCGGGATTGGATTAGCTTGGTCGGGCAAGAAGAGATTATCGAAAGAGTAGACGGTCTGTGGAATACAAATGATTAAGCTGCAGTGAAATACTATGATTAAACAGCTATAGCTAATTAAGACAAATTATATAAAAATTAATTAATTGACCCAACCGGTAATCCAAAACTAGAATCCAACATCATCCCTTACCAAACCTAACTTTTACTTATGCTTCAACGAGTCTTAAACGCAAGAGTGTTCTTGAAGTTGATCTTCTCATCGCGAGAACGAGAGTTAAGCTTAATGTCGACCATAGACTTCAATTTCTCAGAGAAGGTCAGATGCTTGTCCTGCGCCTCCTCGACTGCAGAGACGTCGTATGACTGGTCGGTGTTCAACATCTCACGGTCACGTAGGCAAAATGCAAACGCGAGTAAAGGAACGATAAGACAAATGCCGACAGTGCAAAGAATCTCCTGGGTCTGCGAATAAGCGTGGATGACTGCCGTGCGCTCAGGACTGCCCATAGGGTAGGTCAAGGCGAAGGTGAATGGATCACCGTAGACAGACGCCACGAGCGCAGGGTCGCTGAGATTATCGCTGAGCTTCTGGGGAAGAGTGTTGGTCCAGATAGCACCCGAGATCGAAGTTCCGAGAGCAGAGCCCACGTAATACATCGACAGATAAAGCGAGATAGCAGTCGACATGAAAGTATGCGTTGTGCAAGACGCGATGGATGCTTGCGCGGGGTAGGTGAAGAAGCCGGCACCGAAACCAAGAACACACTGAGCAGCAATCATACCAGAGTGGGCGTAAGAGCCGCCGCGGTAGTGGATCATCAGTCCGAAAGCGATGAACCACACGCAGATTCCAAAGATGATAAACGCCTTAAGACGACGGACGTAGGCAACGAGGAATCCAAGAATGGTACCAGTGATAACCGAGACGAACGAGTAAAGCGAGGTAATGCGAGTAGCAGAGTTGACAGATTCACCAACGGCAACAACAAGAACGGTGTAGAGGTAATCACCCTGCATGTACCAGATCCAATCGATGAAAATAGCAATTCCCATAGCGGCCCAGACACCACGGTCAGCCAGCATGTGCTTGGGTAGCAAGGGCTTGATAATCCAAGGGAAGGTACGCGATTGAATGTAATACTCAAATACGATCAAGACCGGGAACAGACAGAAACCGACGACAAGCGGAGCAATAATGTGAGCCTTCTGCCAGCTGGTCTTGGCACCGCCGGCAAGGGTGAAGGGAGTCAAGAAGCACGAGAGAGAGGCAGCAAAGAGGATAATTCCAATAATATCCATCTCCCAGGCAACTTTGGCGATCGAGGTCGGGTGCCACGAAGGCCGTTCGGTGGTGCGGCGAGCAATGTCATCCCGCTTAGCAGCAGCAAGCTCGCCAGACTTACGGGCGAGATAGTACATGTGACCGTAGCAGACAATTAAGGGGATAGACAGAAGCGGGTAGATGAAGGCCCACATTCCAATACCCCACGACCAGCGGTTGGAAGTTTCGTTGACGAGCGCAGAAGTGATGTTACCCGAGACCCAGGTGTTGATAATGAAGGGCAGAGCCGGAACAAAGGATGCGGTGACACGCCAGTTGAGGAACGAGAAATCGGCAGCCATGAGCTGCAGAACGACGATCGATCCGGTGTAGCCAAACTGGTAAAAGAGAGCGCCGGCAGCGAATCGCTGGACATCGTAGGCCTGGGACTCGATGATGGTACCTACGACGTAGAAGAGGACCGAAACGATGAAGATTTCGATGCGGCCAAACATGTCACAGAGGCGAGCAATGAAAGGCAGGGCGGCGGCAGCGAAAGTCGAGCGAATGGTGTTGACGGTAGCAACAAGGGAATGGCTTGCGTAGGAAGAGGTAGCGTAGACCTGGAAAGTGTAGCGAGTAGTGCCGTCCAGACCGTAACCGTAGGCGACAAGGAAGATGGAAAAGAAGACAGCAATACGGCCGTAAATGTTGGAGTACTGGCTAGAGATGATCTCGATACGGCGGACACCGTAGGGCACAACCTCTTCCTCATCGACCTTTTCGGCGGCATCGTGATGAGGGTTGTAAGGGCCAGAGGGAGCCGACGACCGCTCGGCAGAGTTGACGCTCTTGTCTTCGTACTCGGCCATAGCGCAGGGAAATGTGTGGGAAAGACGGGGGAGAAGAGTGAGACGGGCGAGCAGAGATGATCCGGTAGCGGGAGAGCAGGCAGGATTTATAGTGGACGCACGACATCGTTTTCGAGGCAAGGAAGGTCGAGGTCTGGCGAGTGGATCACAGACGCCACAACGACCGGGGGTTTAGAGTTTAAAGTCTCGATGAAAGCTTCTGCTGCCACGGCCTCTGGCGCCAGCACCCGCTGCCACCGCGCCCGAGGAGCGCCGCTGCAGAGCAGGCTCAGTACCGGCAGAGGAGAAAACCCGAAGCGGCAGCAACGGCAGCAGCGCCTCGCCTGCAGCGAGGAAGCTGAAACGGAGGGCGTTGTGGGATGACGTAGGGCGGCGAGAGAGGTTCTGGCAGTCGCGGGCCGATGAGATAAGATCGGTCGAGACCGCCTGCGAACGTTCGAGCAGACGCCAAGGACGCGGGCAAAGCCAGCGGATTATCGTGGCCCGCAGCCGCAGCCGCAGCCGCAGCCGTCGCCGCTCACGGCGTCAGCACCAGGCGCTGTTGATGGGGGCGACGGTCAAGCAGAAGCCGCGAAGAGCGGCGCGGAAGGCGCGATATGGGCGGAGCAGAGCGCGTTCGCGGGAATCAGATAAGTGGCAACGCCAATCGCTGCGCGCACCAAGAAACGTCGCCGATAGTGACGAGATGGCATTACGTAATCACCAACTAAGCAGCAGCGGCCGGATTTGACTTGCTCGGTCTTGGACGTCGTGAAGACTGACAGCCATTTGCTTGCGTGGAATAACACTGGCAGCTCTGCGGTTTGTTGTTCTTCTCTTCCCAGCGCAGGCTGCTGAACAGCCCGCAGCGACTGGGACCCCTTCGGACGGCTCTGTCTCCGCTCGCTCCGCTCGCTCCGCGGCTGTTTTCTGCACAGATTGGGCCTAATTGACGCAGGTTCGCTGGAGTCGGCCATCGGCGACTAACGAAACCGGACACTTGGCTTGGGCAGCTTCTTCGCGTAGCTGCGGACGGCGCTGGCTCTGGGCCGCTGCCCTCTCCTTGCATCGCGTTTTTGTACGGCATTTCCCTAGGCCTCTGTTTATTCCTAAGCCTACGTCAGGTTCGCTTCTACGGTCCGTCGCATTATTCGAAGGCGTTGTTCTCTGTCCAAGGCCAGCCGCTCGCAGGCGGGAGACTCAGCCGGGAACTCTGCGGCACGCTGCTGTCTGAGTCGGTGCGGCAAACCGCCCTAAAAAGAGCCCTGATCTTGACTCGTCCGAGCTTTATCGCTCGACCGTCTTTATTCTCGTAAACTAAAACCGTTCAGCCACGGCTCCACTTCCTACGTACAACCTGATACTGCCAAGCAGCAAGATACGAGCCAGTGTCTCTACTCTTTCAACGCATTCTTGACTTCCTCTTTCTTCTCCTCGTCCGCCCACGATGGTCTGAGCATCTCAAACGCCTGTGTCGTCCGGCCGTAGGTGATGCCTCCCAACCGAGATACCGGCTTCAAAATAGCCGGGTCCAGCGTAGTAAAACTCTCATTTGTCGCGTCTTCTCGGATATGGAAGTTCACGCCTTCGACTACGACAAGCACTCCGTTGGCTTCACCGCTCACCTTGGACTTCCACTCGTGATGCGTGACGAGCTTTGCCTCGACAGAAAACGCAGACTCGCCAACATGCGCAGGCTTGACCTTCTCCGACGCCAGCGGAGTCAGCCCGCTCACATCCCATTCAGACACATCAGCTGGCGCGTTCGTCGACGTGTAGTTGGCTGCCTCGACAAACCATTCCGAAATGATATTAATAGTAAGCTCGCCTGTCTCGAGAATATTCGCAAGCGTGTCTTTAGCTTGCGCCACGGACGATGCGAAGCCGATGCAAAACATAGGCGGGTCGTGATGCACAAGTGTCGTGTAGCTGAACGGTGCAAGATTTCGAATACCTGCCTTCGACTCTGTTGACACGAATCCAATCTATTCGCCATCGTCAGCTTCGTATCCCAGACTTTACCCATCCTATCGGAAAAAAACATACCGGACGAGGAACAATTCCTGCAATCAAAAGCTTATAATTATTCATCGGATCCCGTCCTTCGGCGTATGGGTCAACTGCAATCTTCTTGTACTTCTTCCACTCATCGCTAGTCGCGCCCGATCCCGGAATCCACTCTATATCCACCGTCTGCGTATAATGGAACTTTTCCTCGCTCTCAAATTTAGGTCGTGAATTTTGCACCGTTTTGAAATCACCCTATTCATCCCCGTATCAGTGAAAAACCCCTCCACAATCTCCAATACGATTCCATATACGCACATGAGGATTACGCTGCAACTTGGCCTCGCGCTCAGCAGTATTAGCAGACGCACACATTGTAGAATATCGCACAGCTCTCGTTATTATTATCGCTCTCCGAAAAGCAAGACTTTGCATACTCAAGTTTCGTGGGACTCTACGCGCATTTTATTTCCCGGCACTGCGTTTTAAATTTCGTTATGCGGGGTCGTCCGCTATCGTCGCTTTCGGGTTCCGAAACTACCTAGTTGGAGGTTAATGAGGTAATATCCGCATTTGCTAATTGCTGACTAATAATTACTGTTTGTCTCTAGCATTGACTAATAAAATTACATGTGCGAAATATCTCCCACGCACTATAATCACTCTTCAATCGCCAATGCTCCTCCCGTATGTTTTTCCCACGACTGTTTCTCCGCTTTCCAATAACTGGAAAACTTATTATCCCATGTCCTCGTCAAGTACTTTCGCGCACTGTACTGCAGCCCGGGTCCATGGCCTTGAAGATTTGATTTCGCGTCGGGTAACTTGTCAGTCTTCGAGTTTAAGTTTGTATCGCGGGGACCGTCTATTTTGAACTCTCCCATCAACGGAGGGATAATGGTCCACCCTCGCAATGCTTCAGTCTTGAATAGATGCGCAATCGACCGATCAAGTGTATCGACTAGCTCCTTGTAACTTAACTGATACAACAGTCTCTGCGCTCCGGTATACGTCACGGCAAACGCAGACAATCCAACAGATTCGTAGGTTGGATATATCACCCGCTCATTCTCTTCCAGCTTTGCATGCTGCATCAACCCATCCCAGCAAAAGTATCCATACGGGTTACAAGGAGTCTTTGCCACGTGCGACGGCGCCCGATATTCGTCGACGTACTTGGTAAACGCCTGGTCGCGTGGCGCTTTAGCAATATGAACCTGCGAACAGCCAAAGTGCATCATGTCCCAATCTAAACCATACGGCGCATTAGCTAGTTCGTATTCACTGAATGGTTTCCGCAGAGGAGAGGCCCGGAGTCCGCGTGCCAAGGCTTCGAATTGCGCTTTAATATGGATATCCCTGCAGAAGACCAGTCAGCATAGTCAGGTATCTCAAGAGTCTTAAATAAAGATGTACCAGTCCAGATCATCCTCGAGCACTAGCGCGGTTTCAATATGGTTGTCGACTATATACCGGAACAGATTCATATGACTTCTCCAGCTTCCCAAATACGGATAGAATTTCTCCTGTTCAAATTTCTTTCGCCCGGCTCCAAACGGGTACGCTTTATGATCCACATCATCTGACATTACCCCCGGAACCGTCGCTGTGATTGAGATGTTTGTGAGCGCTGCCAGCAACGAGATTGCATCTTGCCTATCTGTTCGCTGCGGAAGTGATAGCAACAAGATCGCGCCAAACCCCAGCGTCGAATTCCTAGTGTCGCCGACTATATCGCGTGTTATCGTGACAGAGGACAGAGCTGCCGATATCTTGTAATGCGAGCTCAAGACCGGCACTTGCAGCACGGCAATTGTAATTGAGAGAAACACGATAGCGCCTACAAATACTGTCCGCAGTGGCACGCGAGAAGCGTATTTGATTATCGAACTCATCATCTAGAAAGACCGGTATAGCGTATAGAAGTAGGACAGCAGTAAACAGACGCGATCCAAGCGCTCAAGGACGAGCGCTGCCCCTGCCGTGGAGCGTCCCTGCGCGTTGGTACTGACAGAGGACCGCGTCCCCACCATTCACCTTACCCTATCCATCCGCTCGACCCCACTGTCGCAGGCGGTTTTTCTTGGACCGACGGCAAGCAAGGGATTGGCGATTTGGGTGGGCTGCGTTCGCTGCTTACTGACGGGCTGGCTGGTTCTTTGCTAGCTGGCAGCGTATCTGGCGCATGGACGAGCTCGCTTTCAGCGACCAGCAATTTACACGTCTTCTACGTCTTTTCTGATGATTCCAGAATGCAGCATCCACTTTTTGACCAAGTGATAAAAGCACAAATCGACCGTTTGTCTGCAACGGTCATGCGTGCGTTGCGCTTTGCCGTATAGGGTTGTCCGGAAAGCGGTCTAGCGCAAAATTCCGCTCGCTAAAAAATTTAAATATGCTAATTCCTGGAAACGAGACTCATCTTAACGTGGTTTGATTCAACATTGCAGTTAATGTTTGGTATTCTTGCCGAAACGAAGAATTCACTTAGTTTAAGTTGATTTCTGTTCACTCTGGCCATCTTGCTCGAATACTCTCAACAGCAATGAATATTCAATTTTCATTATGAACGATATATCCCGCACCTTGTTTGCAGGCGTTCGAAACAGCTATGGGTACGTTATTAGCAGATTGTAGTTCAATTTAATCTATTTAAATGTATAGTCTTTCTATATTACAACTAAACCCACGCAATTCCAAAATCAAAAGGAAACAACCCCTGTCTAAAACTGACTAACGTTTTTTTCGTCTGCAACCGGTTTAACACTTCCAACCGAAGAACTGAACGCCTTTTCATCACCATTCGCACCCTCTCCGGCAGAGTAGTCCATCGATCCAGACTCATCCATATCCCGGCCTTGAATGACTTCGGAATCAGGGTACACTGGGAACGGCACGTATGTTTCCAAGGCCGGCCAGAGTCGGCAGAGAATATAATACGACAGCGCAGCCGCGCCGACACCGTAGAAGTATCCGAGATTATATAAATGAGTCGCCCCGACCGAGACAGTGACTGACGAATTGACAGTGGGGATAAAGCCCGGTAATAATGGAACCCAGCCGACGAAGAACGCGACGACAGCGCGCCAATTGGTGCCGAATTTGTTGTAGCGGTAGATTCCATTCTTGTCGTACATTTCCCAGACATTGTAGATCTTCTTGTGGACAAAATAATAATCCGACAACAAAACGCCGACCAGCGGTCCCAGCCAGACCGAGTACCCCGACATAAAATTAAGAAACGCCGGCGCAGAAGTCAAGATATTCCAAGGCGTCAATGCCCACGAGCCAATAAACGCAACAATAATTTGACCGCGACGGATGTTGATGTA
The DNA here is from genome assembly GCA_030568315.1 of Myxozyma sirexii. Classification (NCBI taxonomy): domain Eukaryota; kingdom Fungi; phylum Ascomycota; class Lipomycetes; order Lipomycetales; family Lipomycetaceae; genus Myxozyma; species Myxozyma sirexii. The sequence continues at coordinate 42,439 of JAJLTT010000023.1, forward strand.
CTTGGGGAACAAGCAGTTGAGGTCGTTAGCGGCCGAGACAGAGTTTGCGGCAATGTTGACTCCAATTTGAGAAATGAGAAAGAAGAACGCGCAGAAGAACGCGGCCGCTCGGCCGCCTTTACTGGTCCATCTGTCGATGAATAATAACGGGTCCCAGAGAATCTCATTGTACAGAATCTGCGAGCCAGCCGCGACTACAACACCGAAGAACGTAATCAGGCATCCAGTAGCCGGTAAGACCAAGAGTGTGATATACGCTGACCGATCGCTTCTCGCGTAGCGAGTAAAGTCAGGCACGTTAACCGCTAGGGTCGACCAAGTTCCAATGTTAGCATACATGCCAGCCAAGAAGCTCCAGGCAAGCTTGGAGCCATGAAGCGTAGTTTTCTCAACCCAGAGACTCTCGCCTCCGCTCACGCCGACCTTGTGGATAGTCCATCCCATGATGGCAAATCCGATAATGGGAGTCGTGATGGATTTCACGGTGAAAAGCCATTTGAGGTGATGCATGGGCACAAAGTGAATTGGTAAAATGATGATAAAGTACACAGTGTACGCCGTCATCATCTGCGTATCGATATTGGCGTTCGCAGCCATGGTGTTTGTGAGATTATGAAACGACGGCCAGATAGCGTAAATCATCGACCGCACGCATTCAGCTCCAGTATAAGCTTGAATACCGTACCAGAAGATTCCGACAATCATCCGCATCACAATCATGACATAACTAAAGTAAAACCCAAACGAAATACGCGACTGGATCGAAAAGTTGACGTGGTACGTCGACCCAAACACACCGTTCAGCACGATAACTGCTGCGACAACCACCTGTGCAAAAGTCACACAGAGCAACGAGTCACGCCACGACAGACCAACTTCCATCAGCGAGGCGGCGTTACGGAAGCCCGACGGTGAGAAGTTATCGCTGATCCAGTACATGACATAGTTGTGTGTGCGCCATGTCCGACGATATGGCGGAACGGGATCCAGGTCTAGGTAGGCTCGAGTCAGCCACTTACTCTCCGAGGAAATTTTGTCAAAAGAAGCGAAAAACTTACCAGCGTTTGAATGGCGCTCATTGGCCGTGTCTAGTTGAATGCGCTTGCGAATGCGCGACCACATGCCTCCTGATCCTTCGGTTGTCGCCATTTTTGGAGATACAGGGGAACGTAACAGAGCAGACTGACAAGCTAAGCGGGACAGATGCGACTTTATGTGACAGCGAATGCGGCGCTTTATATGGGGTCATGGAGTCAACGCCGATGATTCGCTCGAGTCAAAAACCCGAGACGACAAAAGATTAGATAGCAGCTGCACACAAGATTTGGAAAATCTAAACACGGCGCCATCAAACGCCACCAAGCCAACGCCGTCAAGCCACACTATAAACTTTAAGCAGCGACGAAAGTTAAAGCACGCAAGTGTACAGCGTAGAATGGCGGCCAAAGTTTGATAAGAGCACTACAAAGAGCAGTTTAGAGTTGCCGATGCTGGGCTGAGGCCAGGTTACGAGAGCGCGCGCCCGTCGGCGTCGACCAGATAAGCAGAACTGAAAATGTCTCGGCATGCGCCAAAGAAGCACGGACTGGGGTGATCTGCCGCAGCCACCGCCGATTCCACTGAGTCAATGGCTTGACGGTAAACAAATGCCAGAGTTGAATAGCCGAAGTAAAGAAATTACTGGTGAAGTAGCTAGGTGGAGTAATGTTGTCGGTGCGGTCGATTATGTCTATAGAAAAATGCGATTTGCAAGTCGTGCCTTTAGATAACAGTCTTGGCTAATTAGCGGGCGCTATCGCATTTTGGCTATCAGTCTCTGTGTTGCGTACCGTAGACCGCGAGACTATCAATAGCAATATACAGTGCGCAAAACAAAACATGGTCTATCGCTTAATCAGAGATAAGAGCTCTGCGTAGTTCCTATTTGGTTAGTGTCAGAATGCAATATGCGCTGTTTCGTATCTTCTTCGACTAGAGTTTATCACTGACCCAATATCCGAAAGAGATAGATGTGTCAAAGCTAATGTCAAAATACGATGTCGGAGTAGCCCGACCATTCAACGGTCTCTTATCTTTCTTTCCCCCGGTATTATGAAATGACTTGCGGGGACTACGTCAATACGTTTCCGTGGCCTCCTCCGCTGAATCTCGTTTCCGTTCGTCGCAAAGCAGTTTTAGTACTATGTACCAATCACAAGCCATCCTGCGATCCAACTTGCTCGCGTTTGACCTATTCTGTCCGCGCCCTCGGAAACATCTTGAAACGCATTTTGGAACTGCTGCTGAAATGAGCTGATTTGACAATTCTCAGATTCGAAAGCCTAAACAAAATAGTTGCACAACGTCGAGTTGGCGACGCAGGTGCCGTAATGCATTGACCAGAGCTGAATCAAACATTCACATAATGCTTAGGTGAGTATTGTCCACTTTAATGGAGAGCTTGATAATGCATAGAGCTCTCGAACTGGGGTAATGTCCCTTATTGTGACGTTGAAGGCCTGGATATGTTTGAATATAAGGAGCACTGACCATGCATTTCCTCAAGTGATGGGAAGCCAAGTCAATCCCATTCCAGCCAGCTTTGATATATGTTGATTCACTGCCGGATCCAACGAACTAGTTGTGTCCATTCAGCTCGCTGGCTACATTACATAGCACTCCAGAAGCCGTGATAGATGCCTTTTCAAGAGGTTAACGCGAATGTGGCTAATGAAAAGTCAATGTTCTCTCTAATGAGCCATCCAATCACATAAAACAAGACTAGTATTCGGCAATACGACGTCGGCCTCGCCTAGCTTACCTGACATTTTCTTTGATTATTACTCGGTAAGCTTGCGTAACAACTTAAAGCCATGATTATCCTATAATTCATCCGAGTGCGCCAGTTGATAACTGCTAGTCCATATATCTACCATGGTGTTTGGTCTGTTGCTGATAACTAGTGATGAGAGTAGAGCCCGATGCAATGATGCATTCATGTACGTTACACAATTTTCTTTTCCAGCTGTAACCTTTTAAATTGATATTTCAGTAAAACCAAATAAAATCCACCGTCCGCATTGCATAAGTTCATCCGACGTCTAAACAAGTTTAGTGATCTACAGTCATCGAATCGTACATACGTTCGCTGAAACGCGTCCGCAATGCTTCTATCGGTAAAATACATCGTCAGGATTCTTTCGGAACTGTCAACCTGGATTAGATTCTCGCTGGTATGAAACATAGCGCAAGATATTGACCGTCGCTTTTCAGGATTTACAAATTAATTTATGGGGAAGTTGATACAAGTTTTGATTGAATATACGTAATAAATAATTGCAAGACAGCCAATATATTAAGTACGCATTTGACGGATTTGCACAAAAACTACTTTTTTTTCAATTCATAGTCATTACATTATGTTTTTGCCTGGGTTAAGCATTGATTTCTAACAAGCGACCCTATGGACAGAACCTGCAAAGTTCACAGGAAATCGTTCCTGTTATCACAAATAGCTTTATCGGCGCTGGTGCGGCTTAAATCTGCAATCTTCCCAAGAGCAACTAAACTGAAGTCTCAGTACATCATAAGCATATAGAACTATACTCAAGCATTCAGTTATTATCTCTTGAATATGGGGACATCAGAGACGGTTACTGGCGCTGTCGCTATTCTCGTAATTGGCGCCATTGTCTATCATTCACTGCTGCCTCCACTAGGCTCAGCTCCATTCGTCAAGGGAAAGATACCGATTCTTGGAATTGCGCTTTCATTTGTGGCAAGTCCGACTAGATTTCTGGAAAAGCAAAGGAAGAAACTGGGATGGATCTTTGAGGTTTACCTAGTTGGTCAAAGAATGACGTTGCTCTCGGATCCTATATCTGCAAACCGTCAAGCGTGGACTAATAAAGATCTATCGTTAATTCACTTTATCATCTACGTCGATCGAACATTATTTGCGTACTCGAAACGCATAGTGAATGATATTCCATTTTTAGAAAAAGCCGCCAAGAAACTGGTGAATTTGTTGACTAGTCAAGTCGAGATGAAGGATACAGTTGATATGATTCGGCGTGAATATTTGCAACTTGTGAATGAAGATTCTGAATTTTCTAAAAATGACGGGACGGAAATTGACCTCTATGAAACATGTCGGTATAATATGTTTTATGCGTCTTCCGTCGGATTATTTGGGACTGCGTTTCCTGTCGATAATATTTACAAGCCTTACATGATTTTCGAAGACAGCATCATGAAATTTCTGAAATCATATCCCAGATTTATGAATCGAGAAGGATACGCTGGACGACAAAAAGTTCTTGATGAACTAGGCAGTTACTTTATGGATCCAGTTCGGGTCAAAAACTCAGCGCCGTTTGTTCAAAAAATGTACGACTTATTTCAGGAATCGCCATACACCGCAGCCGATGACTATGCCGGATACTTTTTCTCAATTATTTTCGCTGCAAAGTCGAATTCTGTCCCTGGTGCATTTTGGCTGCTGGCTGAGATCATCACGCATCCCGATCTTAAAACCGAGGTTGAGCAAATTATTGCGGAGAATTATGATTCTGAAACTGATGACTATAAATGGGACGCGATCATGGATCATCCTTTGCTCGACTCATGTTTTAAAGAGACCCTTCGAATAAACGCCAACATCGTCTCCGGACGTCTGGCAATGAAGGATCTAACCTTACGCGTCGCTTCAAAAGATGATCCAGTTCCTAAAGCATACGCCGTCCAGAAAGGCACTCAACTGCTGATCTTCCAGAATCAAATGCATTGGGATGCAGACGTTTACCCTGAACCAATGGTCTGGATGGGCAAACGGTTTCTTGACGAAAACAAAGATAAATGGCGGATTCACTCGGACAAGTCAAAGCCGTATGCTCCATGGGGTGGTGGTGCTCATATGGTATTTCATCAATTTTTGCAATTTACGTTTTTCATGATTATCTAACTGGTAATTAGTGCCCTGGTCGATTCCTTGCGAGAGTCGAAGCGTTTACACAGTTAGTTTACATGCTCGCATTGTACGATATCGAGCCTAGAGAGGATATCCCAAAACCAATTATTGGAGATAGATATGGCGGCGGCTTGTTGAAACCAGAGCGAGGCTACCAGGTAGCGATTAAGAAACGCAAAGTCAAACTTGGTGCTTCTAGTTAAATAGCTACTTTGTTGGTAACAGTCGTTTTACCGTGGCTTTTCTTTCCGGTGTATGATCCAGATACTTATATTTAAAGAATATTCTGTCATATATACGTGTTGGGAAATACTTGCTAGCTTCACTTGACTTTGCATCCTTGATTTTCTGCGCGTTTTTATGAACTATGATTTATCTTTACTTCCATCAATCTAAAACAAAAATATCTGCATACCAAGCGCAACGCTGGCAAAAACTTACTAGAATCATAGACATGAACTGAAGCTAAGCTAAGCAAAGTACACCTGCACCAACTGTACAAGACCAATTTTGCACCAGCACAGGAAATGATTTACTACTCTTCAATTCCCATTGACATTAACGAGCAGCAAATATTTCCATCGCAAAGATATTGTGAACCGAAGACGCGCATACAGATAAGTCTAGGTGCCAGATTGAGCTTTCAAGGTGATGACTATAAATTTCGGTCATTTACATACGTCTACACAGCTGAATGATTGGCCGATCGTGTATATAAACAACTACGCTCTCACACATCTCAAGTGACAGAAACAACTCCAGATTTTACCATCCAAATGATCAAAAATTGTCAGATTATCGAGTCATGTTTGAGGCATATAACAGCTTTTTAGATCAATTTATCTTAAATATTATTAATCCCATCCACCTAAAATGCGTCATCTAACTTCAGCCGCGGCGCCACATTCATAGACAACAACTCCTGAAACAACAACTTCGCAGCATACGGAATCGTAAGCTTGTAAACATTCTTCGCAGACTTACAAGTCGTGCACCATCCATTATAGCCCATTAATCCGCAAACAGAGCATACATCGACTTCAAATGCATCGGACGAAAGCATAAGACGCTCCAGAAGTAACTGAGACGCACCGTAAGCGATCAAACAATCACGTTCCATTTCTCCTAAACGAAGACCACCATCGCGTGATCGACCTTCAGTAGGCTGACGCGTCAACACAGCTCGTGGCCCACGGGCTCGCGCATGCATCTTATCCAGAACCATATGCTTCAGCTTCTGGTAATAAATAGGGCCAAAGAAAATATATGCTTGCAGACATTCACCGCTGATTCCCGAAGTGAGCATGTCCTTACCCGAGTAGCTATATCCCTTGTCGATTAAAATCTTTGACATGTCTTCAAGCTTGCTGCCTCCAAATGCAGTACCGTACTGCAAGGTTCCATCTAGAACACCGGCCTTTCCAGATACTAGCTCAATCATTTTTCCGACTGTCATACGAGAAGGAAATCCGTGGGGATTCATGATGATATCAGGGCATACTCCTGAATCCGAAAATGGCATATCCTCTTGCTGAACGATGATACCGCAGACACCTTTCTGCCCATGTCGAGATGAAAACTTATCGCCAAGCTCAGGACGGCGCGTTTGCCGCAAAAGCACTTTGACCAGAGGTTGTTCAGACTCTGATGCCGTAAGGAGAACTTTATCAATGTAGCTAGGTTCCGGGTTCTTGTAAACTACCGGACTATCCTTGTAGTCATCAGAAGACGCACTAGGACCGCCCGTGGCGCCTAGCATACTGTCAGACGCATTTGTAGGTACTTGCTTGTTCACATAGATCATGCCATTAGACACTTGTTCGCCAACTCCCGGTAAACCGTCGTTTTCAAGAATAGAATGTTTAAAAATCACGTTTCCATTTTGGTCCTTCTTGATTCCGTCTAAGCGGTCATGAGTTTGATTAGAGTAGCGTTTCAGAGTAGTAGTGTTTTTCCTCAGAACTTGACACCGACCAAACCCGCGATCAATCGATGCCTTGTTCAGTACCAACGCGTCTTCGATATCATATCCAGAATAACTCATCACTGCAACAGTAGCATTCTGTCCTGCAGGGAGCTTGTCATATTGAATCAACTCTATAGTACGCGTCTTAACCATCGGTTGCTGCGGGTACACCATAAGATACAGCAGAGTATCAATTCTTTGAAGCTGGTTGTATGCGATCGCGCCAATAGCTTGCTTACCCATCGCACATTGATAAGTGTTTCGCGGAGATTGATTGTGATGAGGATAAGGAATCAGACCCGCTACTGCGCCGAGAATTGTGAATGGCTCGATCTCTAAATGAGTAGTGATTTGATTGATTTGATGTTCATAAATCGCGATGTTACAGTCGTTTTCTTCATTGACGTCAAGATATTCGACAACTCCTTTTTTCAAAAAGTCATCAAAAGTCATACGTCCTTCTTTCAGAGCCTATCAAGCTGTCAGTATTGACCAAAAAAAGCGTCCTCATATCCGACTACTTACCTCGATATGCTTAGGCAAAACCAAAGACTTCATCTTCTCCACAATAATCAATGGCCGACAAATGCGGCCACCGTCAGTGGCGATGTGAACAGCTTTATGATGATGATTAATATTGAAGCTGATGAATGCAGAAACCCGACCTTTTCGGCGGAGATTGCGGAACCGAGTGACAAATTTTATAGGGGCACGGGCAATTCCTAGTAACGTTCCGTTCAGAAAAATTCCATACGCTCCAGGCGCGTGAAGCTCATGGCCGGTGATGGTGGAAATATCTTCGACTCCAAGAACATAGGCCAGTTTTTTTATTGGCTCTTCTTCATCGTCGGTCGTGATATGGGTCATTAAAGCTAAGTTCTTGACAAGTCCACATGCTTCACCTTCTGGCGTATCAGAGGGACAAACTGTAATTATAGTTAGCAAAATCAAACCTGCTTATAGATCTCGTATAGACTTACGCATTCCAAACTGCGACGGTTGCAGAGATCGTGGACCTGAAACCTTTCTAGTCTTTTCAAACTGACTGGAAATACGGGTCATCATTCCCAAAGCACTGATATAACTCAACCTACTCAGTACATGAGTTACACCTGCGCGCTCCATCTTGAATCGCTTCAATGACCAATTGCCCGTAGAAATGGCACGGTTCATGCCTGTTGTGATGTTGTTGCTGTGAATGGTGATGTTCATGAGCGCGTCGAACTCACTTGTCCGATTCGGTTTCTTGAGCACTTTGTCAATACTGGTCTTGAAATCCGTATTGAACTTTTTGAACAAATCCTCAAACAGCAAAGAAAGCAGCTGTCCAGCCAACTCCAAACGTTTATTTCCAACGTAATCTCTGTCGTCAACAAGTTGCGGGTTAACCATAGCCATCAAAACTCTTCGTGTCATGATCGCCATGTAAATAGCTTTCTCTCGAAAATCGAGATTGTTAACTGTGATGTGCGCAATAACCGTGTTTGCAAGTGCCTCCAAACCTTCTTGTAGCGGAGTAAGCCTAGGACTCATGGGGCGGCGACTAGTTTTGACCTTTGAACCAATGTACTCAAGCGCTTGTTGTTGCGTGAAGATGTTGAGCTTTGCACACTCTTCCATATTGATAGCAAAGGCTTCCTGGTAACGGGAATCCGCACCGGCAACTAGCTGCAAAATCTCAAAATCTGACGGGATACCACAAGCCTTGAGAGCCAATACAATAGGTATATCCTCCGAGATGGAGTTATGTTTCAGATAGATTTTGTTGTGTTTGGTGAGAATATACGTCTTTGATTTCCGCTCATGAGTGGAACTCGTCACCGATGCCTGAAAAATCCCTTTTTTCTCATCAGCTTCAACAATTATTCGATTTTTGCTTAACTGTTCTTGGACGAGAATAACCTTTTCGGTTCCGTTGACAATGAAATATCCACCGGGATCAAGTGGGCATTCCATTAAATCTGCCATCTCTTGCTCATTCTTACCAGTCAGCACACATCTGGCGCTTCTTAACATAATCGGCATTCGTCCAATTTCCAGTCCCTTGCGAATTACAATTTTTTTGCCACGCGTATATTCAACATCCACAAAGACCGGTGCCGCGTACGTCAAATCACGCAGTCGACACTCTTGAGGGTGAATATTTGTATTTAAAGTATTCTGTTCTCTGCGTTGCGGTATACCAACACGGATGTCAAGGTATTTCAAGTAAAATTCAGGATCGACGTCGCTAACCACTTTCTCATTCGCTTTCACAATTTTCTTGATGTCGACGTTGACAAAGTAATTGAACGAGTCGAGATGCTGTTTCACCAAGCCCTTGACTTTCAAGAACGCTGGTAATAAAAGCCATTTGTCCTAAACAATAAACGTTAGGTTATTCTATTTGCATAACCAGTTCTTTTCTACCCACCTCTGCGGTCTTGATAGGATCAGTCAGCTGCTTGCCATGGTAAACCGGTTGCAGCAGATCATTAAACGAAGAATCCGCTTGCGGACCTGCATTCTTTGTAACCATTTTGCCCCCCTTCAAGAATAACTTGGTCAAACCCAACAGAAGAAGTTCGAGTTGTATTGGTAAATTGTAGCGGAGGTGGGTAAATCCAGTCAAGTTTTTTTTCCTCTGATCGCTTAACTTCGGCTTCGCGAGACTGAGCCGCAAGTTGCGGTTGGGCACCACCTCCTGAAACATTTCGCTTCCCAGTGAATCCAGACACACCTGAGTATGTCTCGTTTATTCATTTGATTTATTGAGTGAATACTGCAAATGCAAGGATTGCTGCGTCTTAACTGTCTTAACAGGCAAGTAAGGTGCTTTTCTGTCTCCTGCATTCGTCAAAAACCTGCACCTACTTCAAAATCCCGGCATCTCGCGCATCCACAATACAACCTCAAGCATCTTGTTGCTAACTCAGAAGAATATGTTATATCGAGCACTCGCCGACGGTTACCTGCCGTAGCACAGTCTATTCCGGTCATCATTGACCTCTACCGAGAAGCTAATAGTTGTCGTTCAAAAAGAACAGAGGTTTATACTGAACGAAAACAACTCCAAGGAAATATGAAAAATCGCTCGACAGATGAGCGAGCGAGCATTTTGGAGCGATTGAGCGAACTGAAAAAAATTGGGACTGAGGTGGATGATCGAGTCGAGCTACTGGACGCGAAAATCAGAGATTTAATGGACTCAGTGCCTAATTTATTACCATCCAATTGCCCCATGGATGAGGAAGTTGTCGTTAAATATCTCTGCTCGCCTCCATCAATTGACTCAAGCAGAATAATTGACGATGATACATTTACAATACCGATAGATTACAGCGAGAAGAGACCGGATCATGTGGACATCGGAACAGCGCTAGGTATTATTGATTTACAAATTGCATCTAAAATATCCGGGCACGCATTTTATTATTTAATAGGAGATGGTGCACTACTAGAACAAGCTCTTGTACAGTATGCGTTATCAAAAGCTCGAAAGAAAGGCTTCAAAATTATGCTTCCTCCATCTGTTGTTCGACGAGAATATGCAATGGCGTGTGGGTTTCGGCCGAGGGACGCTGATGGCGAGCGACAGATCTACAATTTGACTATCGCGGGCGGTAATGGAGGTGATGAAGGTCAAGATGAGGGAAGCCTGTGCCTCACTGGAACCGCTGAGATTCCTTTGGCGGGATGGGCCAGCGATAGAATATTCCATGAAGAAGAGCTGCCAATGAAGGTCGCCGGAGTCAGCAGAAGTTATCGAGCTGAAGCCGGCTCTCATGGACGCGATTCCCGTGGAATTTACCGAGTACATGAGTTTACAAAAGTGGAGTTGTTTGCATGGGTACCAGGTAATGTCGAATCTAGTGAATCAGATCTGCTATCCAATGCGGCTTCCGAAGCCATGCTTGAAGAATTGCGCGAATTCCAAGAAGAAATAATGTCAGAACTTGGCTTACACTGTCGTGTTTTAAATATGCCGAGTACGGATCTAGGCGCTTCGGCGTACAAAAAGTACGATATCGAAGCATGGATGCCCGGTCGGCAGGGATGGGGCGAGGTTACGTCCGCCTCCAACTGTACAGATTACCAGTCCCGGAGACTCCATACACGGGTCCGGACAGACACACAAGAACTAGTGCACGCTCATACGCTTAATGGAACAGCTATGGCAATTCCGCGCGTCATTGTCGCGATTTTGGAGAATTTCTATGATGCGGAGAGACAAGCCGTTTGGATTCCCAAGCCGCTGAGACGGTACATGGACGACAGAGCTTGGATCAAAAAAGATGTGTTTTGAAGTAGAGTCAACGCAATGTATATAGTATCATCATAGTCGAAATTCAAATCAACTGTATATACAAACGTTCAGATGAAATCTAATTACTCAGCGCTGTGGGTTAGGTCTATGATAGTAATATCAAAACCCGATCAAGTTAGCTTCTGCATGTTCTGCGCTGAAAAGATGGATATTGCTGAAATCGTAGCTCAAAAAACACTGCTATGTATAATTTGCGAAGGACACGCTGAAAATGAGGCAACTAGCAAATCCAAGTCATCAATTCTGTGAATCATTATTGAGCGTAATGGAGTTCAGGATTTTCTGTGTCAGAAAACGTGCGCCAGTGCTCGTTGGAGCTCTGAAAGCACGGTCCAGGATAAAATAATTGCGATAAAAGATAATGCATTAGACATTGCGCGGGGTCTTCTAGGCATCGTTTATCGCTGACACTGCTGATACTGCTGATCAATCGAGCAGTGTGGTGTAAAGATATAGTATACATATCTTTTGCTGTGTGTATTGATGTCGCGATGACTGCTGAGCCAGGGGACAAATCGTCCGATAGTGCAGATGAGAAGACAAATCCTCAAGACGAGAAGCTCGAAGAGAATGTTTTACAAAATGGCAGCGGCGACTGGAAACTACTTGAGCAAGAGCAGTCGAAAATCGAAGGGCAGACAGAGACACTTACAGATGCCTGCGTACTAAGAAAAGACAATGAGGAGCATATCTATGCCGATGGCGGTCTCACGGCTTGGTTAACAGTTGCTGGAGCGTTTGCCTGTTTATTCTGTACATATGGATGGATCAATACTATTGGCATATTCCAAGATTATTATAAGACGCACCAGCTGTCTCATTTATCTGATTCTACAATCAGCTGGATTGGTTCGGCGAGTGTCTCTTTTATGTATATTAGTGGCTTCGTATGCTCGTCAGGATTTTGATTTATTGGCAGAGTTGACTAATAGCTGTATAGTTTGCGGGCCGTATGTTTGACATGATAGGACCAAGATATCCACTTCTAGTAGGATCGATAGTCTTAGTTCTCGGGCTGATGATGACATCGATTTCTTCCTCATACGGCGCCATATTAGTATGTCAAGGGATCATTGCTCCAACCGGGGCCGCATTTGTTTATTATAGTGCCATATCTTCAGTTCCAACTCACTTTTTACGGCGGCGAGGGCTGGCTATGGGTATTGCTTCTTCTGGGTCAAGTGTGTTTCATCTTTTCTCTCTGTAAATTTGTTGACTGACGGTATCTGAAGGCGTGGGAACTACCTTATACCCATTTCTAATCCGTCGACTTTCAACACATACCACATTCGGCTGGACAATGCGCTCTTGCGCATTCTTCATTAGCGGTCTTCTCATCTTCGCCAACTTTACCGTTAAATCTGCTACCAAACCCGGTGGCCTGCGTCTTTTCCGACTAAGCGATTTCACGCGCTTCTTTCGAGATGCGGATTTCAATATTTTGACTGCGGCTATTTTTATTGGATATTGGGGATTGTTTATTCCATTTGATTATATGATTTCATATGCGCGATTCCGTGGCGTTGATGATGACATGGCAAATTATTTGGTGTCGATTATGAATGGAAGCAGTACCATTACCAGGGTAGTCAGCGGCTATCTAAGTGACACAATTGGAAAATACAATGTCGATACGCTGGGGTTCCTATTGGCGTCAGTTACGACTCTTGCGTTATGGATTCCAGTTCGCGGATTAGCTGGATTGATAGTATACTCGATTCTTTACGGTGTGGCATCAGGAACTGTCATCATGGTCAGTCCCGCTTGTTGCGCGCAAATCTCGCCTATCGAAGACATCGGTACCCGTATCGGTCTCACATTTGCAGTAGCAAGTGTTGCCGCCTTGACTGGCATTCCAATTGGTGGTGCTATAATAGGAGATGCCAAGAAAGATAAGCAATGGGCAGGCATGATGATATTTGCAGGTGCGCTGACAGCGGTGGCAGCTGTCATCCACTGGTTTGGTCGTGTTCATCGGGTAGGCTGGAAATTGAATCGCGCTTTTTGAAAGACCGTTTTAGATTTTCGAATTTAGTTCTATATATAAACGTAACGGCGGTGAGCTAATTTTTTAACCTGGATTTCCCACATATAGTGTGGTAAACAGTTTGGTAAAAAGCAAAACATTTATTCTAAATATCCCATTGTAGTATACATTTAATCACTCCTCATTTCCCTATCCTTTTGATTCTCGCGCGCCTCATTCTCCGGCCTAATCATCTCAATATCCACTCCATCAGCCATATTCCCCAACCACCAAATTTCATCTTTATTACATTTTGCAAACACTCGTAAAACCCGATAAAATTCAGCGACAATTCTATGCGCAACTGAATCATCGAGATGGAATTTCGTATAGAATTTCTCATCGAGAAGACCTAAGGAGACGAAAATGATGGTCATCACGCGTTTACGACCAGTCACTACCTCAGACTTTAGCTTCGAAAGCATGAAAAGTGTGATGATAAATGGCGAGGTACTAGGTATAGGATACAAGTCCTCCAGATCATCTTCATCCTCGTAAACCCATTTATGGTCAGGGGCCTGACGTCGCGCATGCCAAAAGCGACCAGCCGGACTTTGCCCGAGATTAATATGTCGCTCCGCTGATAAAACAAAATTTTTGCGAATGGAACAAGGTCGGAGATCGGCGGCGAAGGCGTTATAATCCACACGTGAACGTGGCATAGGTAAATCGTAAAAATCTTCGTTAAACAGTAAATGCACCAAACTTCCGGATTTGAGTGGCCAGATTGACTTTAAGATGCAGCATAGACCTCGCACAAGATGTATCCATGCTGTGGATGTAAGGAATTGCTTCGTGGTAATGGTGGCGTTGAGACCATGTTCTTTCGCCATCGTTGCGGTAGGCGTGTTCGCCATTGAATCCATAGTCAAAATATACGCAGTAAGCAGCATCTGGTCAGCTTCGCTAGGAGTGAGTTTTTTCTGAAGCGCTGCCTTGAGCTGCTTAACTGCCGCGGCTCTATGATTGTGAGATCGAGTTTCTGCAGCTTTAGCAGCTTGTTTGTCATCCTTGAACCGTTGTTGCTTCGCGTAGGTACCTGTAAATGCCAAAAGTGCATGCATTAGAGGCCTGCTAGAAAATGCCAACTCGGGGACTGCAGTTGCCCAAATCGGTGACGAGTTTCGAAGTATTCGGGCTATGCTCTCGTTCACAACTGTAGAGTACAAGTACATTAACCGCAAGTCTTCGAGGTCTAAACCACCAGCTCCAGGTGCGGGAAGACTAGCGGATGCAAATACAGAACCCGATTCAGCGATAGTAACTAGTCTGAGGGCGTTAGGATCAGCGGGACCTGTATTTGCATGGATCGAATCAACAGCTTGCATTTCCATCACCGGGTTACCATTTTTGACACCGATTCCAGTGTGAGCAATGGATGTCTCGTTCTCAAGCATAGCAGCAGCAGATTGAAACGAACATGTCAATCCCAAATGAGAACAATTGTTACAACGAGGATGCGTTTCGTCGCACTTAACACGACGCTTCTTGCATGTTCGGCATCCTGTTCTCGATTTTCTATGCGGACGGCGCTTGCTGCTGCGATCATTGGCCCCGCCAAGGTCTGTCATAGAGAAAGGCGGGCTGGCGCTTGAATCCTCAGCGCGACTATGGACGCCCGGCTTATATGATGATCGCAATGTGGAGGACCGTGTCTCCAAGCCATCTCCAGTATCTGAAGGCTGCAGAGAGTGCGTTTGAGATTCATCAGCAGGAGCTACCTCTGTTGATGTTGACGTGCTGCTCTGCTGCATACGTGTTTCGTGGTCTATCGAGGTTTCGAGCGCCGTCTCAATCTCAGCAACGCCAGGCGCTGATGGCGCCGGAACTGCAGTGTGGAACTGTGCTTGCGTAGATGCTTGTTGTAGCGCATTTGGGATGGAGTAAGGCACACCAGCAAACTGCCCAAGAAGACCCAATGGGTCGTCTGCAGCTTGATGGATATCCGGACTCTCTGTATCGTCGTAATTGGAAAAGCCGTCGGGCAAAGAACTCAACGCGCCTTCCAGGAACGGGAACTGGAAGTCGTCGTTGTACTCCAGTCCTGAATTTGCCAAATCGGCAAATGAATCGTGCATGACGAAGTCGGTGAGGTCGACCATAAGTGCCAGTTGATAGCGATATCAGAACAAAGAGCTAAGCTGACATAGGGATTCGGTCGATACGGAGTACGTTAATGAAACCCCAGCAGTCGAGTTGCTTTCCCCCGCGACAAACGATAACAAGAGATGCTACCGCAGGGCGCTGTCCATATAGAAACCTTTCAACAAAGCGCAGGGCTGACGTGGTCTGCGTGTAACGGCTGACCGGGCTGAGCAACTCTGCGCTTGAGGACAATGATGATGAGTTGCTTGGTGTGTGAGTCGAAGTAGCAGCAGCCGTGACTGGCTTGTGACACGTACTAAACCAGGCTATGGCACTCGCCCTCGCTAATTGGCTGGAACCTTGAGCTTATTCTGGGGAACACGGCTGGACAGGGTGCAAGTGACATTCTCCTGTTTGACAGTGACATTCTGCAAGGATTCTGGACTGCCCTCATAAAAGATGCTGTTGCTGCTGTTCTTTTTCTGTTCTGTTACTGCTATATACCATTCTGTAATCTCTGTTCTCTTCCAGATGTGCCCTAAAGAGCTGAAGGAGAGCATCTGCTGCGGTCGCGAGAGCCAAACATTCCCTGATTCGGCACTCGTAGACTCAGCCACCCCAATTGACTCCGTCGTAACTGGAACGACGGCTCGCGATGATTCTGTGTTGACTGCTTTACCAAAGAAGCCAAAGCTGAGCTTCTTAGACAAATATCTGGCTGTCTTTGTGTTCCTGTCCATGGTTGTCGGAGTACTTATTGGATATTTTGTTCCTGGGGCTCAGGTGGTGCTCGAGAAAGGCGAATTCGCTGGTGTATCTGGTCCTCTTGGTGAGTATTGTGTAGTACTCATCACATACAGTGTGTATTCACACGTTCTACAGCTGCTCTCTTGCTACTCATGATGTATCCCATTCTCATGGATATCAAATTCGAATCCCTTCCCCTCGTTTTCCGCAACCATGACATCTGGAAGGACATCGCCATCAATCTCTTAGTCAACTGGATTGTCTGTCCGTTAGTCATGTTTGGTCTTGCCTGGGCGTTCCTTCCTGACCAAGCAGAACTCCGTGAAGGCCTTATCTTAGTAGGTATCGCGCGCTGCATTGCTATGGTGCTACTCTGGATACGTCTATCTAATGGCGATACGCGACTTGGTGCTATTCTCGTCGCCTTGAATGCTCTGTTACAAATGGCATTGTTTGCCCCAATGTCTGTTTTATTCGTGCGAGTATTTCACGGCGGAGCACAGCAGACTACTTCAGACGCTACGGCATCAACGTATAAAACCATTTCGACCAGCGTCGCTGTGTTTCTCGGAATCCCTCTCGGCCTAGCAGCGCTTACGCGACTGGTATTTCTTAAACTTAAACCTCTTCGATTTGGCCGTTTTAAAAATCTCACTGCTGAAGAGATTTACGAAGAAGTCGTAATCCCTGCCGCAGCGCCGTTGGCACTAATCGGCCTGCTTGCTACAATCATCATTTTATTCGTGGCGCAGGGACGTCATGTGGTTCAGCAAATAACGTCCGTGTTAAGAGTTGCCGCGCCTTTGATTGTCTATTTCCCTTTAACATTCTTGGGAACTCTTGTCTTTTGCTGGAGAATACTTCCACGACTAGGCGTCACTTTTGCCGTGCAAGAAACAGTTCCGATTGTCGATGCAGAAAACCAGAAAATGGCTCCTTCTCGAGCAAAACGGATGCCTTTTACTCGCGCAACGATGCACGCATTCTTAGCAGCTAGCAATAACTTTGAACTGGCAATCGCCGTAGCTGCAGCTCAGAATGGGGCGAAAAGTAAGCAGTCGCTGGCTACGAGTGTTGGTCCGTTGATTGAAGTGCCGGTTATGTTGGGACTAGTGTGGGTTGCTGGATACCTCGAAAAGCATTGGCACGCTCCAATCGAGAAAGGAGAACACAAGTCTGGAGATTGTTGATGTTTGGTGTTTCGGAGTTTGTGTTTTTTAGTTTAGATATGTTCTCAGTAATTATTTTGAAAAATTTTCATTCTGCTAAGTTCTCGCAGACAGTCAAATATCAAGCGAACGACAACGCAAAAAGCAAACCAGCACCACGTCAATCGTAGATATCGTACATCACCAAAGCAAAATGCTCACGTCTCCAGATATATATGGATTTCTATAATCCATTCCACTCATCGTCAGATCCAGCTGCAGCTTTCTTCTTCTTTTTGGATGTAGAATCCGATGATTTTCGCTATAAAGAGAATTAATCGCGTACAATCAGACATTAAAAATATCAAAACTCACCTTTTTTCCTCCATTAACCTTTACGCTAAACTCACCACCCCCTACGACAGACTGTGCAGCCTTTGGTTTCGGCGCCCGAACTTTGACCAAACCCGGTAATCTCTCAAGAACGCCATCCGGCAGATACGATGTTCTCGCGACTTTTTGCGCATCGGTAGATGATTGCATTGCTTTGAATAAGTCGCCGGGAAGCGGCACTTTGCCGGGCCAGGTCTGCATTGACCAGCCGTGCGCTTCCTCGAATTGGCGGATTATGGCTTGTGAAAGATCTGAAAGGTAGTATAGGCGCTATAGCAAAGTAGTTAGAATCAGTAAATTTGAAATGGATAAGGGAGACCTACCTCGCTGGTCTCGGGCGTTACCGCGTCGCGAACTTGCTTGACTCTCTGAGCAAAGTAAAAAATCAAAGAAATGCTTTCTTCGGTTACAGTTGCGTTTAAATAAAACACAATGTACTGGGCCATATCCAATAAATCGTCCGCATCCGATCCATAATCCACATGATGAGCTAAAAGATGAAGAAGACGAGGAAAGCATTTCTCCATAGTTGTGCTCTTATATTGCTCTAAACAATGAGAAGTAATTAGTAGTTTGTCTATCATCAATATTTTCAATCAGCTTACGTTGTTTAACTAATCGCGCACGAATCCAAGTAACTAGCTCATCCTTGACTTCCTCCTCAGGCTCATAAGCCATTAAGAACACAATCGGTAAGTATTTCTCCGGCAACAAATCCTGTGCCAAATAGAGCTTCAGTTTATTAATAAACGTCTGTCTGATCTGGAACTCTTTGTCCTGCGCAAGTAATGCAAGATTATTAATATCCAAAGGTTGAATCATCCGATCATAAACTGGCATTTTAGCTAATTTCAGCAAGAACAGCCCACCAGTTAACTTCAAGTGTTCCTTATAGTGGAAAGGCGTATCAGCATGTTTAGCCATTTCACCGCCATTGATGATCAAAGTATTCAATAACTTCAGAACCGGGCGTGCAATTTCGGAAGCAGTATCTGAATGTTCTGCAGCACGCAATCTATTCATCAGAATGCGCAACGCAAGGATTTTGATCTTACACTCATCTTCAAGCTGACTTTCGTCAACCCATTCTTTCTCTTCATTAGATATCTTGGTTTTATTCTTAACAAGAATATCTTTAATCAAAAAGCTGGTGATTCGGTCGATTTCGGGCTCGACAGTCGCAGGTGCGCTGCGAACTAACTCTGCAAGCGCGGCCATTTTAGATATAAAGTGCGGATCATCGGTATCGAGCGTTGAGCAGAGTCCAAGTAAATCGCGACTATACGCATGTCGCTTCTTGCTATGGAGAAGGATCGTCACCGCATGCTTGGCTTCTTCAGGTGTACCTTGAGTAGCGAACTCAACCAGTGAATTCAAAAATGAGCGTTCCTGAGGTAAATCATCTGGATACTTCTTTGCGAACCCAGCACATGCTTTAAGTGTATCGACACTCCCATGGAATCCCGGCTTATTATCCGAAATCTCCTGTGTGAGATCAAGAATATGCACTTTCAAAACTTGTGGCACCAGTTCAGAAATATTCTTCAATGTCTCTTGGGCCACGGCATTCAATGGATCGGCTGCATTCTTGGAAATGCGGACGATAGTTGAGATGTTGCTCCGATTATACCACAACTGACTTCCTCTATAAACCAGTAACATCAATGTCTCAAGAATTGCAGATGAAGATTGATTGATTCGCATTTTGAGCTCATTAATCGCCTTCGCTACGATCTTATAATCAGAATCCGAGTTAACGCAGTCTTTGATAAGTTTGTACATTCGACGATCATTAAGTTTGACAAATTTATCAAGATGTGAAGTTGCCTTTGCGGGGTCTGGATTCTGGTCTGCCACATATTTTATGGCACGATCGATCTTAACTTTGATGTCGTCGTTGTTCGCATCACCATCCGTAACTCCGCCGTTATATTGTTCACAGCAGGTGATGAAATTTTGAAGGAATGAAGACATCTGCTTCTGTCGATTAGCCAAAGCAGTGAACACCTTCTTTGTCTTGTAGTCAAGGTACTTGAGAAGATATAGCATCCGCGTCACGCGTTTCTCGTCATCCAGTTCGATAGGCAAGAGCCGTTCATAAATGCAGAAATCCATAAGCAAGGTGGTCTCCTTCAAATTGACGTAGAGAAGATCTAAAATCCGATTCGGAATCCAAGACAACTGAGAAACAATATCGTAGTCCTGCGCAGCAATGTCTTCGGATGCCATATCATAAATATCCCCCAAGATCGTAATAGCTTCTGCGCGAACATTATACTTCCGATCACGAGCGCGCTCGGCGAGATTGTTCAGTATAGTCTCATTTCTGAACTTGCGGATAATTACTTTATAATCCAGCATTCCAATTGCTTTACATGCGACAAGTCGAACGCGCTCGTCCGTGTCAATTAGAGACTTAGCGAGACCTTCGATAGTTCCCTCAACGACATCGGGCCGGTTGCCAATGATATACGCACAGCCTTCCGCCCACTTTGCACGAACAAGAGCGCTGCGATCATTTTGTCGACCTAACCACGCCTCCCAGCACGAAGGCTGTGATGTGATGAAATTGACTCGTCCAGGCACTTCTCCAGCCATCAAGCCCACAGTCTGTGTGGCTAACAATCGAACTTGTGTACTCTCCGTCAAAATCTCCTGCTCGAGCTGCGGAATTGAAGATTGCAAGACTTCGGGGCACGCTTTCCATATCTCAACCATGAGATTATGCGCTTTTCTTAGTTCCGAAAGGTCGGATTCAGAAACTTCGTCGCTAGAAATCTTCTCTGTTAAACCGTACGTAGTTTCAATGAAGTATTGCGCGATATGGCGAGACATGCGATCGCTACAATTAATACAAATGGTCTTTGCCATGTTATACGCTGGTGGAAGCTGCGATAGCTGAGTCTGTACTTTCGAAGTCGCTGAGGAAGCAGTTTTTCCGGTGACTTGTGTTGCTGAAGGACGGAAGAACTGAGCAAGGATCATACTAACGACATCATGCGAGATAACGGGGACTTCCTCGACTAACTGCACCAAAATTTCACCCATATGAAACTCAAGATTTTTCAATCCGTCAGGTCTATACTCAACAATTAGCACTGTTCGTTGTTAGAATAGATGATACGTATGTGGTATTTACTTGACGATATCAAAGAAATTGCCAAAGATCTCAGTGAGCACGTCCTCACTGTTAGGCAAATCAGCCACCAAGACGATACTTTTTACTTGAGACAAACTCTCCAGTAAATAGCAATATTGCTGGAAATACGGAGATTCCGTGTTCGCCAGTTCCTTAAGCTGTTTAACAAAATGATCGAAAATCATCTATACAGGATATCAGCATCCAAACACGCGCAACCAAAAAGTCGAAACGGACCTGTAGCTGAGGCATGGTATACGGCGCATCAGGCGCAAATAACCGTAAAATATCGGCTAAACAGCAAGCAGTATACGCTCTTACGCCTTTGTCTTTATGACGCAGAAGATTAGTTGAGACCAATTCCCTTGCGACTCTTTGTAGACTATCAAGGTCTACCGAACCCTGATCAAATCGTTGGAGCTCATCGTGAACCGCCTAAAGATATGTTAACTTCTGCGATTCTTCATGATTTATATAAAACAATAACATACCTGCAGTCTCTTGAGAAGTTCACCGGTTGCAATTGGTTTACCAGCCTTTGGAGCCAGCGACTTGTCGAATTTTAAAACCTCCATCGACATCACGATTCACAACTATCGCAAGCTCTCAATATTAATAAAACACGCTAGACAAAAGCCAGCAAGTACAATCTTCCTCAGATTCCACTAAATCAGCTTAGAAGTCCTTCTTTCCAAAACACTCGCGGCCGAATGCTTTCAATGATTGAGCGTTCTACAAGCCCAATCAAACACGTCGCGTGTCAAAAGCACAGAATACCTCGATACCAGCTATCTCACTGTTGCTCAGTCAACCACACAAGCAAAATCAATCTCGAGCGATGTTTCTGTAGAGTATCGACGACCTGGGACACTGCGCTGCGGAAGAGAAGATAAGATGATGCGCGGCAAGACGCGTCGTGAGTTTGTCTTCAATGCACACAGAGCACCGCGCATAATTAAAGTTTCTTTAAGACCTAACCCACGTAGATGCGAAGCAGTGAAGCTTTCAATATATTTGGACTCTTCAGTTCACGTCGATATACGCAACAAATTCTTTGGCTCTTCCCACATTCCCCGACACGCTGCTTTTCCCCTTATGCAGCAGCCGTCCGGTACTATGTCGGCCAAGAGCGTCGAGAAATATCTTCGGCCTCTTCTGGGAATTTAACCTTCGCCGGAGAAGCCTGATGATCGCCATTTTTGTTACCGTTTGGTCAAGTCCATCATGCTGCGCTGGCCGGACCGTATCGACAATATCCTTTATCTTTTGTTCCACCCTCGTGAGCTCGTCTACACATATCCTATATCCTTCCTTGAATGGGAACATCTGTCCCTTGGTGCGCTTCATGAACACATGCTCGCTGCTAAGGACGAAAAATCTATTACGAGCGGTGGTCGCAACGCTTTCGTTGCCACTAAATCCTCAACGGAATCCGGTCACGTCAACAAAAATGTGACATATACCTACTGCAAGAAACGCGGGCATCGTCGTAAAGTTTGTTTTGCTCGCAAGCGTGCCCTCGCTCAACTCCTTGCTGAAGACGACGATGATGTACCTACTTCCTGACCATCTGAATCAGAATTCTTCTACGAAATTGTTAATGATATAACAATTGCCATTTTGTAACATCAATATAGTATATCACATATCAGCTTACTTCACGTTATCTAGTCTGAACCAGTACCAAAACCGCCTCATATGTATATACATATTTATCTCGTCGCGCTCATCAAAAAATAAATTCGATGACTATGATCAACATAGCTCTACACCATCTTAACCCAACCTCAAAAAATGAACGCTTAATCACAAATCCTAAGCCATATCTTAATTGGCAACAGGCTCAATATTCCAGATCGACTCGGCGTATTCATCGATAGCTCTGTCGGACGAGAAGAAACCCATGTTTGCAACAGCAGAAATGCTTCGGGCAACCCAAGTAGTCTGGTCCTTAAAGTCCTTGTCAACAAGCTTCTGCGCCTCGAGGTAGGACTGGAAATCATCGCTGACGAGATAGTAATCTCTGTTACCAGTAACTGAGTATACAAGACTACCGTAAATATCCTTGTCGCCAAACATTCCGCTCTCAATAGCATCAAGAACCTTCTGCAAGTCAGGATTAACCGGAAGATCCTTGAATCTGCGCTGGTGACGAAGATCTTCAACAGACTCAGAAAGGTGACCGAAAAGGAAAATATTCTCTTCCCCGATCTCGCGAGTGATCTCAATATTAGCACCGTCAACAGTACCAATAATAAGGCCACCGTTCAAGACAAACTTCATGTTCGAAGTACCAGATGCCTCGGTACCAGCAGTGGAGATATGCTGGGAAATGTCTGAAGCAGGAATAATGATCTCGGCTTTCGACACATTGTAATCAGCAATGAAAACAACCTTAAGAAGGTCACCGATATCAGCGTCGTTGTTGACAACCTGACTGACAGAGTTGATAAGCTTGATGATCGTTTTAGCCATGTAGTATCCAGGCGCACTCTTTCCACCAAAGATGCAGACGCGCGGAGTGACCTCCTTCTTCTCCTCAGCAGTCATCGCCTTGATAGCGAGATATCTGTGAATGACGCTGAAAATGTTCATCTGCTGACGCTTATATTCGTGAATTCGCTTGACCTGGACATCGAACAAAGAGTCAAGAGATACATCAATGCCGTTGTGCTTCTTGATATGAGCAGCCAGACGAGCCTTGTTGAATCGCTTGATTTCGGTCCACTTCTTCTGAAATTCAGGGTCGTTGGCAAAAGGCTCAATCTTCTTCAGCAAGTTGAGATCCTTAAGGAACTTGTAGCTACCGACTTTCGAAGCAATCAACTCCGAAAGCTTGGGGTTAGCTTGGTGCAACCAACGACGAGGAGTTATGCCGTTAGTCACGTTAGTGAACTTATCAGCGCCGTAAATGGTAACAAAGTCCTTGAAAATCGTGGTCTTGATAAGATCAGAGTGAAGCTCAGCAACACCGTTGACCTTGTGAGAACCAATGATGGCAAGGTAAGCCATGCGGACCTGCTGGGGAGAAGACTCCTCAATGATCGAGACGCGCGCAAGCATATCGCGATCCTTGGGGAACATCTTCTCAACTTTCTGCAAAAAGAACAAGTTGATGTTGTAAATGATCTCAAGATGGCGCGGAAGCAAGTTGCCAAAAAGAGGAACAGGCCACTTCTCCAAAGCCTCAGGCAAGACAGTGTGGTTAGTGTAACCAAAAGTATTGACAACGATATCCCAAGCCTGATCCCACTCAAGACCCTCCATATCAACCAAGATACGCTGAAGTTCAACAACAGCAATGGTAGGATGAGTATCGTTAAGCTGAATAGCAACCTGATCAACAAACTGCGACCAAGGACGGTTGCTCTTCTTAAAACGGCGCACAATGTCGTTGAGAGAAGCGGCAACCCAGAAGTACTGTTGCTTCAAACGGAGCTCTTTTCCGCTGTAAAAATTGTCGTTGGGATACAACACAGCAGAAATAGTTTCCGCCTTCTGTGACTCGCGAACAGAGCTTTCGTAGTCGCCAGAGTTAAACTTCTCAAAGTCAAACTCACGGGTCGGCTTACTAGCCCAAAGGCGCAAGTTGTTGGTAGTCTCGGTGTCGTATCCAGGGACGGGGACATCGTAGGCGATGGCCTGGACCTGCTCACCACCTTCCCAGATAGAAACAGTCTTACCATCGTCGTTAGTGTATTTGCGAGTGTAACCGTAAAACATGACATCAACGGCAATCTCGTAACGAGGAATTTCCCAAGGGTTGGAAAATGCAAGCCAGTAATCGGGGGACTCGACCTGGTAACCGTCAACGATCTGCTGCTTGAAGATACCGTACTGGTAGCGAAGACCGTAACCCCAGCCAGGGTAGTTGGTGGAAGCAATTGAGTCAACAAAGCAAGCAGCAAGACGGCCAAGGCCACCATTACCAAGGGCCGCATCGGGCTCCTGCTCAAGAAGATCCTCAATCTTGAATCCAAGATCATCGACGCCAGCTGGAAAAGGTATAAATTAGCAAACTGTATCGTGGTTACGACTAATATAAATAATATACCTTTTGTAATCTCTTTGACGCCAGCATTGAGCATAGCATTGTCCATAGCACGGCCCATCAGGAACTCAAGAGAGAGATAATAGATACGTTTTTGGTCCTTTGTAGTCTGCTTCTGCTGAGTCTTATTCCAGGCAACGATCAAGCGATCGCGAATAGCCTGGGAGGCAGCAAGGTACGCGGCGAGGTCATCGCAGTTGTACATGGAACGAGCAAGGTTTGTCTCAACATGACGAACGAAATCTCTCTGTAAGAATTGAGTATGTTAGCAACTAACTGGTACTAATATGTTCGTCAGCTGGGCTTTGATCAGACGGAGGCGCCGGCTGTCCGTGCACAATGACATCACTTTTAGGTTCGATAGTTGGCGTGTGGCACCATGATGTGGCGCAGAAGCCAGGCTATCTCGGATGTGAGGAAGCATGGATAAGAAGCAGAATGTGTACTACACATGGCGAGATTGATGTAGACAGAAATCGCGAATCAATCGCCTTGAGAGAGCGAGCGTGGGAGGTTGCGCGGTTTCCAAGGCGTAGATATTGGATTCAGACGAATCAGACGAGACGAAGCGAGGTACAACACAGGCCGTTTGCAGCACTGAGAAGAGCGCAGGATCTGCCCCATCAAGTGAAGATCGTCTCGGTGAAACAAACCAGAGAGAGAAGTAGAACACGCCATTGCGGTCAAGAGACAGCGCGAGCGCAGCCCAGCCAATGATGAATGAGAGAAAAAGAGATCAAACGTACCTGGAAGGATTCTTTGTCGCTGAACTCCTTGATTGCGAGTTGCTGCCAAAGATCACGCGAAGCGGCGGGAATTGACGCCTCAAAGCTCTTGATTTCCTTGGGCGAGAAGCCGGTCGGGGTGCGCTAGATAAGGGATTGTCAGTGGACGATAGCGGCAGATAGGTGCTACGGCTGTCACACGGCGCGATCCGGGACCAGCCTGTGAACAATGAGAACGTACACGATGCTTTGGACGCGGAAGATCAGAGGCGGAAGGCACGTTCGGGGTGATACTGGCCATTTTGGGGGGTTAGTGAGGGGGGTGAGGAGAGGAGAAGGAAAGAGAGGTTGGGCTGCGAGGAAAACGACGAGACCCAACCCTCGACGCACGAGACTATGCACACAGCCACGCGGCGATCTCAGCCTCGAGAACTTTGGCGGTTGTCTTCTAATGGATTGGCGCTTACACCTGTTATTCATTGCTATCTACTTTAAACACCCTCAATTCAGCTTCGATGCCTTCTCGTACAGTAAATCAACAACCGTCGTCATGTGCTTGATCGTGTTCAGCGCAGCAACGTACGTCGCATCTTCTCGTGGCTCGTCAAACACAGTCAGCCAGCCATTACCCTGGTCGAGCACTCCGTAGAACACCTTGTCCAGTATCATCTGGCTCAGCTTGCCCTCCACCTGGCGAGTGTCAAGTCCAACGACTTCCGCTACGTGCGTAATCTCAACACACGAGAATGGCTCAATCACCCGCACCAGATTCTGCTCCAGCAGTGTATCGTACAATGCAGTGAAATGGGATCTGATTATGGGATCCGACGACAACTCGTCATGGTATGTGCTCAATGCATCTTCAAACTCCTTCAAACTACGGTTCGAGTGGGCAGACGCAACGGCCTTCATCGCCTCGATATCGCGACCGGCATATTTCTGTGCCATCTTGCCGCCCAATAAAGCTGTAACATTGTTAGTCTATCTGTTTAGAAGGATCATTCCTAGTTTTCGACTTACAGTGGACATCATCGTTCAAGTTAAGCATGATCTTGCATAAAAGCATGTACTTCAACACAGACACCGCTCTACGATCCTCCTGGCTAGAGAATCCTTCGAGTGCCTCAACAAAGTATGAAAATCTGCGAAGAATTAGCATCGAGCTCTGTTGGCCGCTTAGCATAATAAGACACTTACGCTGTCTTGAAGTCCTTGTCTTCAGCATGAAGAATGCCACTCTGCATGTCCAAATTGGCTTGCATGATCGTGGGACTGCATCACTGATTAGATTATCATCCTCTAGTATTACCCTCTCAACACTTCGAATAATGCTTACCAGTAAATCGCGTTCGCACTCGTACGAGCGCTAGTCAGCGCTGCTCTGCTCTTTGGAATATTACGGAGTGCATGGTAAACTCTACTCTCAAATAACTCCACCTCAACCAAAACCATCTTGTCATCTAAACGCTTAAGCTCCTTCAACAGCGTGTTGATGAGCGCCAGGGCATCATAGTACGCTCCATTCTGGATGTACAAAGACACAAGTCGAGTCTCGAGACTCTGACGTAGAAAGTTTCTACGCTCAGAGACTGCCCAGTCGATGCTTTCTTTGGTGACGCGAATCTGCGTGTCGATGGAGTCTGGTAGGGTGCTGAACAGATCCAGTAATGTGCGTACTATTGCAGAGATTAGTATCCATCTCAAAACACGTAACCCATCACGTCAATTACATACTTATTTTAGCCACTTTGGACTTGGCTAAACCAGACATGACAGATCGCGATGATCGCACGAGTTCCTCCAACTCACTGATCTTCCTATAATTACAAATTCCACCGTCAGCATCTCTTTCTAAATCGATTCTAGCTTAAATCAAAATGATGCGCGCACTTGTGATCACGATAAAGCGCTCCTAGCTCATACAATGCTGTTTCCTGCTCAGCAATCGCCTTCTCGCTCGTGCCTGCCGGTTTGGACAAGATCTCCCGGTAGAGATGCTCTGCCTTTGCCAGGTCATTGTCTTGCGTCGCTGCACGCGCGTGCTCGAGTGGTGCCGTGGCCATCATTGGTGATCCAAATGCAAATATGACTGAATAAACCGACTAAAAGATAATGCTACTGCTGATAAACAGTCCGAATCGCTGATTGGGATGGTTATTATTTGAGCTGGGATGCGCTCTGAGCTGTGGTCGACCGTGGAACCTGCCGCACGTGGTCATCCGCGGCTTTTTTGGGTGACTTTTGTGGCCAGCGCTCACCACCAACGGCGAAAGTCACAAACACGACCCTTTGCTCACCACAGCGCGTTGCTCTCGCTGATCTGTTCTGTTGCGACACAATGAGCTACTATCCTCAGCAGATTCCTCGACAAAGCGTCCGTCCTCATCGGAAGTTACCACAAAAGCCAGGTCCTTATCCTCCACAGGCGCCACCGGGCGTAGGGGTTCCTCATGGCACGCCTCCGCCAGCTCATATTCAGCAGCAATCACAGCAGGTGGACAAACGTTTTGTCAGAAGACCAGTTGAGAAAAACATCCCGCCCAAAGTAGAAGCTTTGATTCCCGAAGCAAAGCTGTACAAAGAGTTGCAGGATGTCGAGAAGAGTATGGATGCTACCATCAGCCGAAAACGTTTAGAGGTCGAAGATATGCTTGCAAAGGGCGCAAAGGTATGTTTTTCCTGCCTCCTTGAATTATGACCAGATATTAATCTATAAACTTCCAGGAACGTCGGAATTTAATACTTAAAATCTCCAACTTGGCTGTCGATCAGCCCTGGCAAACAGTCGACCGTCTCGACGAGAACGCATTTGACTTTGACATCGGCACAATTCCTTCGTGGGCCCTCAATATCGAAGGACATCTTGCTGACGACGATATGACAGTCGAGAATCCCGCTAGACGAAAACTTACTTCATATTTTCAGAGTATTGCTGTAGAGCTTGATCGTTCAAAGGAGCTGTATCCAGAGGGCAACGTCGTTATCTGGAATTCTCAGTCGAATCCGGGAATGCCTCCTCAGCAACATTTGGACAATGTCGAAATTAAGCGGAAAGGTGATTCAGACGTTAATGCTCGTATTTCGTTTTATCTCGCCACGTCCCCGGAGCGATATAAGATGTCGCCTGCTCTTTCAAATGTCCTAGGTGGACTTAAGGAGCAAACTAGACAGGATGTGGTTATGGGACTCTGGCAATACGTGAAATATCATGGCTTACAGGACCCCGATGAGAAACGTTCAATCAATCTGGACGACAATTTACGCGAAGTATTCAACAACCAGGAGCGTCTTTCTTTCGCGCAGCTCTTAGATTACGTCGGTCCCCATCTTTTACCCCTTGACCCAATCACCGTCGATTTCACCATCCGCGTCGATAAAGACAGCATGGCAGCTGGTAACGAGATCACCCGCGAAATACTAGTCGAAGTCGAAAGTCCGCAACGCCAACAACTACAATCTGTCCTCGCGAACTGGCACGACAACCAAGACGAAATACATACTCTAGACGAGCAAATTGATCTTACAATTCAAGAGCTCGCGAATTCAAAACTTCGTCGCGATTTCTTCACTCAGATGAGTTCCGACCCTTCTGGATTTATCAATCGCTGGATCGGAAGCCAAGCTCGCGATCTCGAAATCGTGCTAGGTGATAAGGAATTCCAGAGTGAGGAAGTTAGACGGGCCCAGTATTATCAATCTGAGGATTTGAAAGAAAGTATATTCCTATTGGTGAACGGGCGAAAATAGAGAGATGTTAGACGTATCTGTCTCGTGTTTTTAGGTAGTCCGGACAATGTGTATTTTATAGTAATTTACGTTTGTGTTTATTTTATATTTCAATCTGAGCTTTCTGTTTAATACAGAAAACGTTCATTCATAAAGAAATATTAAGGACATCCAATTTCGTGAACCTATATTTCTGGCATTTTGGGAGCTAAAAGCGAGTGCATGACGGCCCTAACCCAACGCGCAAGGTTGGGACTTCGTAAAAAAATTTTGTGAATTCACCCTTTTATAAGCGACTTGAATGCAAGCACAACGCAGGCAACTATTCAGATCTTTTGCAAGATTTATCGTCCAAGTAGTCGAAAATGGTTAGCAAGTTGAAGTCAGCTTTAGATCGTGAAAGAGGAGTAGATCACAAAGCGCTGAAGTTAAAGCAGCAATTAAAAGCCAAGGAACGAGTGAAAGAGCAGAAACCGTCAAAGAAATCGGCGAGTGTTAATAGTTCGAAAACCCATGATAGTACCGACAGAGGTGTGAAGCGTGCAAAGGTCGATTCTGCTGCTAAGAGACCGGTGGGAAAGAAGAGTAAGGTTGTTGAAGAATCGTCCGATGATGATGAATTTGAAGATGCCGAGGAAGCACTCGATGATGAGGAAGAAGAGGATGATGATGATTCGGCCGAGGAGTATGCAGGAGGTGAAGATGAAGATAGTGATGGAGAAGCTGATGAGGATCTGAAGAATGAACTTATGCGTATGATTGACACTGCTAATCTTGAAGATGATCTCTCAAGCGATTCCGAATCCGAAGATGAAGATGCGAAAGCTATTGCGGAGGAGCGGAAAAGGAAAGGATCCGAAAAGAAAAAGGCCGAGAAGAAGAAAGCTGAGCAAGCCGCTAAGTTAGTTGAAGAAAAAGCTGCCAAGAAAGCTGAGAAAGCTGAGAAAACTGCAAAGAAAACTGGAAAGTCTGAACTCAAGAAAGTCGACAAGAAACGCCGACATGAAGAAGAAGACGAAGAAGAAGGAATTCCTTTATCCGACATCCCCACCGATTCTGAAGACGACGAATCCGAGACCGGAGCAAAAGACTATGTTCCATACCAGCGTCTCACTATCAACAACACCAAAGCTCTCACGTCTTCACTAGCGTCTTTTGCACTTCCGTACTCTCAAATGTCTTTTGCCGAACACATGAGTGTGACAGCCACTTCCGAAATGAAAATCGACGACATCGATAACGATCTACAACGGGAACTCGCATTTTACAATCAAGCTTTGGAAGCCGCTATCAAAGGCCGAGGGATTCTTATTAAAGATAAAGTCCCCTTTGCAAGACCAGAAGATTTCTTTGCCGAAATGGTTAAAAGCGATGAACACATGGAAAAATTGGCGCGCCACCACACGACTGTTGCTGCTGAGGCTAATGGCCGGAAAGGAGGACCGAAAACAGCTGGAACTGGAAAGAGTGCGAAGTCTGGAAAGGCGAAAAAGCCTAGACATAAGAAATAGAGATAATGATGATTTATCGTATATGTAACCTTTTTAGCATGGATTTTGGCTGTATTTGTGAATTAAAAGTATGTGTAATTAGATTTAATGCATTTATAACGAGCCTATAATCGTTGCGTAATTGTGGTAAACTGCTGTTGTCGAGATGGATTTGCAAAGATATGTCACTTCTCCCAACAGAGCGGATATCGAGAATTGATGCGCTTAACTGGCTGCTCAAACGCAGTATATGCAGCAAAACTCACGGCAAACCACCAGCTCTGGCAAAGGCAACCGTTCGGACGACGACTACCACATTTTCAAAGTTAGTTTCGTATATTTCGACTAAAGTGGGCTGAACTCACATGTCACGGTTACCCTTGTTGAAGGCTTTATTACTATCCCTCGGATCAACAGCATAAGTACCCCCAAATGCCTAGAATTCCGTCTGACCCGTTTGATGCGGCTCCATATATTCCTATGATAGATGTATGATAGTTTCTGATATATATTTGAACAAGTTACAAAGAGGAAGGGTGTTGACCTTATACTAGGCCATTCTATCGAAAGCGGATTTAGAACAAATCACTGCTCGTCGAGTTCGCAATGCGATTCAAGCTATATATGACGTCGATTTCTCCTCTCACAAGGTACTTACAACCGCTTGTTTCTTACAACCGCTTGTTTAGAATAAGCCTGTTCAATTCGAGAGCCGTCTTGCTAACGCGTCTCGATCAATATAGAAAGAGATAGACAACACGATTGTCGAGCGATTTAATGTCATTCAAGACGAGCTTGAAGAAGGTAATGAACCTGCCAAGCCCAAGCCAAAATCAAAACCAAAATCAAAACTGGAAACTCCTCGACTCAAGTCATCCACTTCCATACCGAGCAGGCCAACTGGATCTTCCTCGCCGGTAGTCAGACCAAAAAGCGCGGCTCTTTCAGACGCAGAAGTTGCAGAACAGCTGCATAAAGAGTTAAACCAGGGACGTGGAGGACGAGTTAGAACAGTTTCAAAAGCAAAGAGAAGCAGTTCGACGACTGCAGGTACTGAGGGCAAGAAGCGGAAAGTCAACAGGAATAATCCATTTAACGCTCGTATGTTACTTAGCGAGCCACTTGCCAATTTTTTGGGTCAATCAGAGGTATGTCTTTGTTTTTCTATTCTTTGTTACTGATCTAGATACTAACGGTATATCGAAAACAGCTCTCGCGTCCAGAATGCGTGAAAGCAATCTGGGACTACATCAAAGTGCACGATCTCCAAAATCCGAAAGACAAGCGCGAAATCCTCTGTGACGAACGAATGCGCCCTGTATTTGGGGACAAGACGCACATGTTCACAATGAATAAAATCCTTGCTAAGCATATATATCGGAAAGAGGACGTTACGAACTCTGGCTCAACACAAGCTGATGACGATGAACTTGTGCATAGTGAGGATGAGGAGGACGATCCTGATGATTTGGATGAAGAGGTTGGCGCAATTCTGAAGGGAGAATAAACGCTTGTTTTGAAATAGTGTTTGGTATGCTTGAAGTCGTTTGTCTTGCATGAGACCGATCCATCAGGACAGTTTTGGAGCTAGGCTGTGTCGTATTTTTCACAGCTTCGTGTTTTTTCTACATTACTGTATTTTAGTCTACTAAAGCTTCTGCTTATTCGTTTGTTGAAAAATATATTGAGCGAATTCGTGATATATCATACGCAATTTTCAGATTTCGCTCTGCAATAGCAAGTATTGAAGCCGACGATATCAGCAGAATTCCCTCCCACTTTTGATCACAATCAAAAAATGCAGCGTAATTACTAATCGAAATTCCAGGAAAAACTCAGGCAATATATCTTACCAAAGTATGGACTGCGTCAAGAATTGTGGATTTCGAGAATTCCAAATACATTAGGCTTTCCTGCGAAAGTTTCTTTACCTCGCGGCAAAGTAGACAAAGACCACTACGTTCAGATTCTACTCATATAAACAATCGTATTCCAGACGCGAGCAATCAATATCTCACACTCGAAATGGTATTAATTGTGTTGTATTATTTTATGTCAGATACTAATCTCATTGATCAATGTAGACAGACAAACTACCTCCTCCTCTCCTCGCTTTATTCGCACCCCGTCCCCCACTCCGATATCTTCCTCCAGCAGACACCGAACCCGGCAAGCGAGCGACTCCTCGGATATCTGGTGTTGCGAAGTATCTAGAACTTTTAAATACACCGGATCCGTCTTACCAACCTACGGAGACTAAAGCTGAAGAAGCTGCACGCCGAAAGAAAGAAGCTAAGGAAGCACATGAGAAGAGACTTAAAGAAGATCTGGAAAAATGTATGTGCTGCAATCTTCCACTTACTTGTTATTCTCTGCGTGCGTCGTTTACTGATGGCTTGAAATTTAGGGGATCCAAAGGATGATCCGCTGGTCAAAGGAGACCCGTACCAGACTTTATTCATCGCTCGTCTGGCTTACGCCGTCACTGAAAAAGATCTTGACAATGAACTGAGTAAATACGGACGAGTAGAAAGGGTACGTTACGGATGTCGGTTTTTGCCGAATTATGTGACAATTACTAATAAGTGTTACTTTAGATCCGCATAGTTCGCGAAAAGTCCTCGAGCAGTTCACGAGGTTACGCATTTGCTGTATTTGCTCGTGAACAAGACATGAGAGCAGCATACAAAGGATTAAATGGTGCCCGCATCAAAGACCGAAAGATTGTAGTTGATGTTGAACGTGGACGCACGGTTAAGAATTGGAAACCTAGAAGACTTGGCGGTGGTCTGGGGGGTCGCCATTACACTAAAGCCAATCTGCTAAGATCAGTCGGACGCGATGTGCGAGAAAAAGAGAGAGAGGTTCCTCGAGGTGGTGGATTCCGAGGGGGTAGAGATCGCGATTATAGATCTAGGGATGGCGGATCGCATGATTATCCTACTGGTCCTAGAAGCGATCGATACAGAGACGGAGACAGAGGTGGACGAGAACGCTCGCAGCGTGACGGTCGCGGTGACCGGGATAGATATGGCGATAGTCGACGCAGCGATAGAGGTGATCGATACAGTTCTGATCACAGACGGGATGACCGCCGCGACGACAGACGGAGCGAGAGACGTGGAGACGATGACAGCGACAGATATAAAAGAATGAGATACGAATAGTTGTATGATGTACAGAGTTTTGTTAGTACGTGGAGTGTCAAAAATTCTATTTCTGGTGTACGATATTCATTCTTATGGCATACATTGAAGAAGATAGCTCATGTCGATTCTGCATATTGAACATAATAACGATAGATACAAGATGACCCAAATGGAAAAACCCAGCCCAACCGCAAAACTTTTGTAAATTCGCAAAAAAAATCATTTAATATAACGCACTCTACTCGTCATCTGAGGCGTCGTCGACTTCTACATCCTCTCCACCGACTTTAGACGTATCGAGCTCGTGAACAAGACCGTCTTCCCAATACGCAACTAGACCTACTTTGAACTCGGAGCATGCAATTCCAAAAAGCTTCAACAAACGAGTCTGCTTGGCATCCAAAACATCGCCTTCACGGCATACAACAAATTCATTTTCAATTGTAATCTTTCCATTCTTGAGTGTTGTAGGTAGACCGAGCTGCACACGAAGCGTACTCTCTAAAGAATGCGGTAAAGGCAAATCATCCTCAGCAGCAATTTGGCCACCACGCGAGTATATGACACCGGCCGGAATACTAAAATCTATAGTTGCGGTTTGTCCAGCTCGCGGGAAGTCGTTCTGTGTGTACTCGTCGAAATAAGTTTGGACGTTCTCTGGGGAATCGTTCGTCATAAGCAGGCCGACGGACCCTTTGACGTATCTTGATAGCTTGCTCAAGCCTTCTCTGGCTTCATCCTCACGAGTAAGTCCAAGAGCTTTGGCCATGACTTTTGTTCGGCCAAACAAGAGTCTATAATATTGGTTAATACTCTTGTATCTTTACAGTTGATCAGGAGGTAACGTACCTGCTTCCTGCCCACTCTCTGCGCACGTCTTTCAAGAACGAATTACGCATATTCGTAACATCAAAAACCCAGACCTAAAACAGTTCAGTCAGTACTCTTCTTCTTCATAGCCTCATGTTTAAAGACTTACATATTTGTACACCTCAAGACACTCTCGAATCTGTGCGTAGAGGGTTTCCTTTCCCTCACGACCCTTCTTCTGCGTCTTGGTCAAAGTAACTATTTCATACCAGTCAGTTAACTGTCCCAGCACCTATCTCAACACATGCAGTACTAACCAAGCTTAGATCTCTTTGATTTAGGCATTATAAAGATGCAAATACTATACAGCCAGAGTATTTGGAATTATTGGGAGTTGGCAGCTAATTTTTTCTTTGGGAATTTTTTGGTCTGCGGCGCTCACTGTGGCTTTGCTTAATGGCTGTGCCGTGGCTGGCCTACTCCTGAAAACGACTTGGTTGCTCTGGTATCTCCAGCTTCAGAATTCTGGCTCATTGTTGTATAGCAAACGCCAGAAGACTGAAAGAGACAGTCTACAGTTTGTGAAAGGCTGCGAGAAAGCTTGACATGTGCCTAAGCTCGATATGAAAAGCGGCAGTCCAAAGTTATACTTACAAAATCATCAGCAGTCTTGAATGAACTTTGCTAGTCCAGCTCGTGCCGGAACATCACGCTAATTGCACATTACGACAACACTCTTCATCCTGGATCTGGCAATGAGATCGTATCTCGAGCATATTCTAGGGAGCTTTTACTCTGCAGCAGGATGGAACGCTGAAAACCACTACGCGAATCTTACTGCTAGTTCCCGAGGTAAGCAATTAGCTACTCTCATTTATTCGCAAAGCAACAGGCTGATTAGTCCTTCTGATCTAGATTTGCTTGATTTTGATTTGCCATCCGGGTTTATTTTAAACGTGTCGTCTTTACCAACAGGAGGTTCCGCTTCATCAGGAACAATCAAGAACTTAAACGGTGTGGTGGACGGCGCCATATCATATTTTTACAGTTCACCTGAAAATCTTCTTCTCAAAAATAAACTGCGGTCGGAAAATGTAGAGTTGACCAAATATTTGTCTGGGTACTATCAGCTGCACCTTCCTACGCCGGCTGATGATCCAGTTTATCGAGAAGTATGGAGGAATGGGCAAAGAGTCGACAGTAAATGTACGTATGGTGCGACTATAGTCATTGGAGTCTGGCTAATCAGATCCAGATTCATTGCTATATGGAAAACTTTACTTGCCTAGTAATACTTTGGAATCAATGTTCATACGGCAGTTCTCGCCAACGGATCAAATCGTCGTTTCGGCAGTCAGTGATGCACGGATACGACATGGCGGCGCGGTACGCTACAACAGTCTGCCTCTTGTTTTGCGTGAACGGTTTTTGTCTAATGCTTCTTCATAGATAATGACTCAGCTACAGCACAACTCAGGTAGGTGGTGCAGCGAAATGATATATAGCTCTCATGAAGCGCTGATCGGTTTCCGCGGTCTATATAACTTCGCAGTTGATTCGCAATTCCCTGAGCTACCGTTAGGAGGCTCGAATACTTCTGGAATCACTGGGATCAGTGCCTCGTCTCTGTTCCAACCTCAGCAGTCCTGGTTCTCAGCGGGAGGAGAGATATATTATGGCGCGCTCAACAAAGCAGCTGGGGTTTCCATTGGATTGCGTTACGCTACGTCATCATCTTTCGTTAATACTCCCACGACAACTACCCTCACGCTTAATCCTGTTATGGGACAGCTGTCCGTAGCGTACGCTGTACAAGCAGCAAATAGTACAGCGTTCGCTAGCAGATTTGACTTTAATGCTTTCTCATATGAGAGCAATCTGACGTTAGGATGCGAGCTATGGCGACACAAAAGTCGGAATAATGATTTTGAAGTATCGGCCGCTTTGGAAAGCTCAATGTCAGCTGCCTCTGAAAAGCCCGATATCGACGTTGCGCAACCGTCTTCAGATATCGACGACGCTGTATCTGCCCCGCAACCACCGTCGCTTATTGATGAATCCGTTTGGAAATTACGGGTGACTACTGATTCTCCGTCTATCAGAATACTGTGGGAAGGGCGAATGAAAGCGTTTTTGTTCAGTGTCGGTGCCGAGGCTGGACTAAGAGCTGATCAGGGTATGAGTACGTTCGGTCTAGAATTACAGTATGCTGCTTAAATGCGCAGAGTTGCGTGCTTTATGGATTGGGATTTGCTTATTGTAGAATACTTTCTGTGGGCTGTCTTTAGTATCTTGTAAATGATTCATAAAATCATCAACCTATCCGCTCCTTCATGTGATCTATATCACAGATCACGATATTGTGATATGATCAGCTGACCAGAGAAGCGTGCTTAAAAGCCGCCCTCGCCGCAAAAATCTCTTCATGCCACTTAACCAACCTGGCACCATAAGTTGCGCACTGGCAGGATAATCATTGAAATCTTTGAATAAAGCTTTTCTTTAAAGATATTTCTCTTAAGGAGTTCCTCTTAGATAAGTCGAGGCTTCTATCTGATCTATCGTATTCGCTGCGTCACTGTTTTATCGTCGGTCACAGGACTTTCGCCACTTCAGTCTTCTGTCTGCTAGATTGTAGGTAAATAATCATCTTGCGTTTAATTTTGAGGTTTTTTCCAGGGAATGGGATCGGAATAGCCAGTTTAGTATCATACACGAGCAGCATCGACTGCGTTGTGCTGTGACTGCTGATGGTGGTTCGTGACGACATTGCTATTGGCGCGCGAATTAGGAAGTAATCCATCCACAAGATAGTCGATCATTTTAAATGAACTGGCTGTTTAAGCATGGTGTAGAGTACTTGTACGCCTGGCAATCGAATCGTGTATTGGCTTGCTGCGTAAAAGTTTTCCGTACCGTTGTCAACACTTTCAATTGACAAAGCTCTACATTCTACATTCTGCTATCCAGACCCGCAACTTTCTATACCATCATATTCTTTTGTCGTCGAGATTATCTAATTCGTAATATTTAGTAACAAAGAGCTCAGAAAGCAGCAAACTAAACCAGCAACCTGTCTGTCTATTACTGTTGATTTTGTTCGTATTTGCAGACGTCTGATTTACGAATAAAAGAGTTTATTATTTGAGAATACATTTGATACGTGACCTAAAGGCTTGCATACATCATAAGTAATATCATTATCGCCGGATCTGACCTTGCCGCGTAAGAGAGTAAACCGGCTCGTCGTCAGCAAGTTATAAGTGAATCTATAAGGCGTATTTCCAACTCAGAGATATAATTCTAGACCAAATAATTTGGCAGCCATGTCTTCAGAAATTGTCACAGAGTTTGAGAGCCTGCTCTCTAGCATGCTAGAACTTCGTGCCCCCGGTGTATCAGGATCAAAGATCAGACGGTTATCGGAGATTGCTATGCAAAATGTCAAGGTGAGTCGTATTAACTCGTCAATTGTAGCGTCCATTTCAACAAGCAACTAACACTATACCATCTCATAGTCTGAATCTATCTTGATTCAAAAGCTTTACACACATTGTAAGAAAGCTCCGCCGGAGTATAAACTTGGAGCCTTGTATGTCATTGATGCCATTGTTCGCGGGTATTATGACGAGGCCAGAAAAGCCGAGACAGTGCCTTCCGCGTCGTCTCCTGAAGGCACGCCTGCTGCTGCCGTATATCGTATTTCGGACCTCATAGATAGTTTGATGCTCGATAGTACTTCGGCTCCGGCCGATCAGAAGGTAAGCGGTTCTGCTTTGTAACCAATTGGACAATGAATACTAATAGATGTCTAGGACAAAATTGTCAAGCTCATTGATATTTGGGAGCGTGCAGCTACTTTCTCTCCCCAGCTTTTAGAAAAACTTAGAAGTCGCTTTAGAGCAGCATCAACAACACCTCCTCGCCCACCTCCTTCATATCTAACGGAGAATGGAAAGACTGCTGCACCGGCTCCTGCTGCGCAGTCCACGTCTTCCATCCTCGAAGCTCTCGCGAATATGGCGAAGCCCGGTGGCGCTGCTGCGCAAACTCCAGCTCCGCCAGCCGCTAAGCCTAGCGGCGCTCAATCGCTTCAGGACATCATTTCCTCTGCTACCAAAGGTGTCACTCCCTCAAGCCAAAATTCGGCTCTACCACCACCTGCTCCGCCTGCAGCATCGGCGCCAATTGACTTGACGAGCTTGTTGGCTAGCGTTTCGCAGACTGCCCCGCCTCCTGTGTCCTCTGCCCCTGCACCCGCTCCCGCCACTCCTGACATGGCAGCTTTGTTGCCTTTGTTATCTGGCCAGCAGCAGTATCCGCAGCAGCCACAGATGCCGATTCCCGGTTTCCCTGGCTTCCAAGCACCGCAGCCACAAGCACCTGCTGGTAACATGGAGCAACAAGTTGCCCTTATGCAATTACTTCTAGCACAAGGAGTGCCGATAACTCAGGTTGCGACAATTCTTCAGGCTGCTGGCGGAGCTATGCAAATGCAACCATCGCAGACACAGCCTGCATGGGCGGCGCCTGTGAGCTCTGACAGGCGGGACAGAGATAGAAGTCGATCTCCGCGCGGACGAAGATCGCCTGAGTATCGCTCGCGCAGTCCTCGTGGATTCCGATCTCCCTCCCCTGTTGGACGGATTTATCCTCGAGCAACAGTAGAGAAACGGCCGAAGAATGTTTCGAGAGACCCGAATGTTCTCAGTGGCTGCATTCGTGTTCTTAGTCGGACTTTGTTTGTCGGTGGTGTACCGACTCATATGTCTGAGGAGAAGCTAATTTCCATTTTCGAGCAATGCTGTCCCGTGCAGAGCGTGATCATGAACACAGATAAGCGATGCGCGTTCTTGAAAGTCTACTATCGATCTGATGCCGAAGTTATCAAGAACACAATGGAGACCTACTCCGAGGAAGACTTCACTCTGCGTTGTCGCTGGGGTGTAGGATTCGGCCCCAGAGACTGCTGCGAGTACTCATCTGGTATATCTACTATCCCAATCGCTCGTCTGACTGATGCTGATAAGCGATGGGTCACAACTGCCGAATTCGGCGGTACTGGCGGCCAGCGCCTTGAAGAAGGGCTCGTTATTGAGGAACCCGATATCGAAATTGGAGCTGGCGTATCAAGTAAGGCTATTAGTAGACGAATGCCTACTAACCAGGGAGGAGATATGGGGCCGAAATCGTCAGAGACGGATTTCTACTCTTCGAGAGGGCGCAGAGGTGCTCCCCGGCGCCGATGAACAGTTGAATGTATTTTCGTATTGCGAAATAGATTGTGTTTTGGATTCGTATTTGTATAAATATAGATAAGTAAATTTAACTATTAAAATCAAAAAGCTCGAGCCTTTATATCATGCACGATACATATTGCAGAAATCTGCTTGCCCAATATCGCGACATATGGTGGATAATCAGTAAACCCAAGGGGTTAGTGTCAATCTGTTTGATCGCTCATTACACATTTCCAAGAACGCAGCCGTCAACAAACGGCTTCTACTCTTGAGACAAAAGCACAGTTTCGTCTCGAAAAGGTGCCAAAGTGCTTAAAAAAGCTAATTGAGTAAGTTGAATAAGTTTGCAGACGTCAGTATGGCTGCAATTAGACAGCGGCACACATTCATTGTGCCTCAAAACTTCCGCGACACGCCTGATTCACTCAGACTTTCAGAGGAGAAACTTGAATTAGAGAATGTTCCTGGAACCAGACAAGATCGAATTATTGTCTCGAGACCATTAGTAAAAGAGCAGGTATGTTTTTTGCTTCAAGGATAGGAATTGGGTATATAGCTGCGGTTTGGCTGATATGTGTGTTTAGGATATACTTGCTTCTGTTGAAGATATTCGGGTTGAGATTGGGGCTAGAGAGAACTATGCACATGTATCACCATTTGATAGAGCTTTCCTATGGGGCACTCACATCACTGTCGTACCTCGCGACGACTTTAACTGGTGGGTAGCTTATACTGCTTGATTTGGGTGTATGCTAATTCAGATGTAGGCATACATTTTGCGACTTCGTTCATCAGGCATTGAATCCCAATATTTCTTGCATCGGTCAAGCATCGTTCATTAAATTACCATATGGCTATTATCTCTACTCGACATCTACCAACACCAGCACTCTGATCTCATACATCAACGCTACTTATCCGGCGATCTCGGCAACTGATGACGCGGAAGATATCCCGCTAGCCGATTTATCAGAATTAAAAACAGCAAACAGTATAAGTATCTCATACTCAAAATCTGACGAAACTGCACGAAAATTCAAGGGACGACTGGTAGCGGAAGCGTATTGGTACTATGGATACTGGACGAAGACTATCAATCCGGGCTTGGATAGTAGTAATCATAAAGTAGAAGTCGGATTATTGGGAAAATTAAATGATGACCCTGAAGGAGATATGACATTTGGAGGAATCTTAGCTGTTGTCGGTGAAAATTCTCAGTTCGGTAAGCTTGAATCAATTTACTTGGTTGAAAGTAGTTGCTAATTTAGATAATACTATAGTGCCCACACTTTTCGATTTCCAGCCTCGTCATCGAGGTCTCAAAGCTCCGGCAGTGTACAAACCAGATTTCAGATTACCATACGGTCTTCATCCAAAGCACGTCACGAGCATTCACGGCGATCTACACGTCCCACGCACGAAATCACGAAACCAGGTTGAAGATCCAAAGACTGGCGAGTTCGAAATTACAGATGTTCCTGTTACTTGTGGACTTTATGGATACTATATCTTACCGAATTTCATATTTGTGGATAAGTACCAAATCTCTGATCTCGCTGATGCGCAGGCGGGAGGCGTGAAAAGAGTAGTTGGAATCTGGGGAGAAACCGATCTTGAAATACCGGTGTGGATGGTAGATAAGTGGGGGAGTACAATGCTGCTCGAACTCGTTCCACCTTCAGAAGACGAACTTAGCTTACCCGCTCAACTGGTGGAGGTTGAAATCCCGATGCATTCGAGATACGAGATTCCTGATTGGAATACGACAGCTGTGGTTCATGATATGCCGTGGCCGTCTATTTTCTGGGCATGTGATGGATCTGATGAAAAATCAATGCAATCCGGCCCATTTGATAATAGCGCGCTCGCTCATGAGAGGTATTTCCCACCGGGCACCTCGTTCCATTACTTATTGCCAAACATGACGTTAAGTACGCCGGGAAATTACAGCGAATTGGTTACTAAACTTAGTATCCCGGTCGTACCGCTTGAGTCATATAAATACGTGCAACCGTGGACTGTGATAGTCATTCTAATGGGCTGCATTTGGATTACGTATAAAGTGGTTTGCGGATATGTTCGCGATGGCGGTATCCGGAAAAAACCAGAAGGCGTGGCTCCAACTAGCAAAGATGAGAAGAAGCAGGAACCCAAATCTGAATAGAGATTTCCACGCAATGATAAGACTTGAATATACATACATTTATATAATCTATTTCATCTACGAGAAGGAAGAAGTCTTCGCTTCCACCATTCCGTAAAATCTACAAAACTCACATCGATTCCGAGTTCAATAAGCTTCTTGTTGGAAAGATGGCAATCGTAGGGCCTGGCGACTGCTTGTGACGCTAGAACTTCGTCCGCGGTATCTACGCGCTTGAGGTAGTCTATCGGTACCCCGAGAATCTCGGCAAGAATTGTGCACATTTCGTACCTGTGTAAATTAGATTTGGAGCAAGACGGTGGGTCTGTAGTAAAACGTACTTTGTATACCGCTGAGTCGCGCTGTAATGCAAAATCGAAGGAAGCGACTTGCCAGATATAGCGAGCTCTATCAAAATAAGTTTTAGCTCCCACATGATGACAAGGATAGATAAAACTCACCAGAGATATCTTTAATGACATGCGCAACGTCATATGTGTTTCTGAGTATGGATATATCATTTGGGAGAGCTTATAAGTATGAAGTGGGATACTCACGTCGGATATCGAAGCTGCCAATTATCCATCGGAACCACGTTTTTCTTCGAGGAATTCTAAACTGAATAAGTCGTCCGCGAGTAAAGAAAAAGAACGAGGCATACATACCATGATCACGTCAACTAAGCAATTAATAGCAGATTCCGAATCATAAGTTGTATCACCGTATAACACCTTTTCGTGTCAGATTTGAAAGTGAGTTACTTATTATATATAGAAAAAGCATACCGGCACACGAAGGATAATTGCTCTGGGGTTATATTTCAGGATTTCGATTTCCCCCTTGCGCTTCGTTGATCCATAGAAATTTGTAGGACTATGCAGCAGTCAGCGAACTTATCAGTGATATCAGTAATAATCCGGCATATGCACTTTGTGACGTCTTCCGGCTCATAAGGCGCATTTCGTCCGTCAAAAACATAATCTATAAATACATCAGACCTGTCTCTAGCCACTGATTCTAAGAAAGCCGTACCTGTCGAGACATAGATTATCGGAATCCCGAGATCAGCTGTAATGTGCGCAAGCAATCTCGTGGCCTTAACGTTCAGCAATTCAACTTGCTCTGGCTGGTCTTTGGCGACGTCAGGCCGGCGTTCTGCTGCAGCATGTATCACTATCGATGGTCTTTCGAATAATTAACTCTGAGAATCTGAACTGGCGGTAGTATACACTGATGGGATATACTTGAGTTTCTTGATCTCGAATGATACCGCTTCCGAGTCTGTAAGATCCAGCTTTATGATTGGATCTGCCGCTCTCGTGAATCCTGTGCAGTTCAAAGTTAGAAACCCCATATACGAAAGAATCGTAGAAAATGGTGTGAGATGTACCTGTCCCAGTGACGCTCCATTGAGGCTCGTACTCTGTGAACCGCTTCATAATTTGCCGACCGAGGAGTCCAGTAGCGCCAGTAATCAGACAGTCACGCGGGCTTTCCATAATTTTCATATAAATAAAATATCTGCAAGACGATATATATGTTGGAAATGACGTCGAGTTTGGGCAGCTCAATTGCCAAATCTGTTGCCGAGTTGGAGGAATAGCGGGGCATCCTCAAAAATGGGATCTCTACCCCAGGACTCACGCCTCGCGAGAAAAAGCAGTGGATATGAGATATATCGTTGAAAGATAGATTAAAACATATAGTTGAGGACAAAACACAAACATATAGATAGTACAATAAATAAAAATGCCAGACAACTCAGACAAAACTTGCAACACTAAGTTAATAAAAAATGCATGCATCCAACCATCGCTAATATAGATTTGAAAACTGCTTGGATAAAAAAATATACATTTCAACAAAAAGAAATTCAGCAATCAACATTTTTGGAAAGATATAATGCTACCAACTTTTATCGTTCTCTTTCTACTTTTAAGGTTACTCCTTCCATCCAAGCGCAGATAGATCTTTCTTTACACTATCCTCAGTCATGATCTTCGCCAATTGCGTATCCTCCAATTTTTCACCTCCGGCTTGCTTCATTTTTAAGTCATCAATAGCGCGCAGCTTCTTCATTAACCCACGGTACTTCTTCTCATCCTGTGGATTCTTGAATGTGATGCCGTTCTTTGTAACGCTTGTTTCTGGAGTTTCTGGAGCCTCCGACTTCGAGCTGTTGAGTTCGGCATCAGCCATCGCTGTTGTAGCAGCCGCCACAGCAGCCGCGTTCTTCGCAGCTTCCTGCTCAATAGCCTCAGCAGCCTCTCTAGCCTTTTTAGCCTCGCGCTTCTTCTTATTCTTCAATGCGGTCTTTGAAAGTACCTCCTCAGCAGGCGCGTCTTCAGCCGGCGCTGCCCCAGGAACAACTCTTCGTGCACGCACACGCTGTTGCGCGGCATCTATGGCGTTAACAGCAAACCCTCCTTCATCCTCGCGCTTAAAGTGAATGGGCGTAGCACTTCCACGCGCGTGAGGTGGACGGTATGCGCCGGCGGCTTTGGCGGGAGCCTTGGTTTCAACGGTTACCGCGGAGGAATGAACTTCTGGCTCAGCGTCGGATTGGCGCAGCGGGTACGCATCAGGAGACTCTGGTCTCCATGACG
Organism: Myxozyma sirexii; assembly: GCA_030568315.1. NCBI lineage: Eukaryota > Fungi > Ascomycota > Lipomycetes > Lipomycetales > Lipomycetaceae > Myxozyma > Myxozyma sirexii. The sequence goes on from JAJLTT010000023.1 coordinate 87,137, forward strand.
CGGTGAATAGTTCGACCATCTCGTTAACGTACACGAGTTTTCCAGAGACATGGAAAATCTTGACGCCGTTGTCGACGCGTAAGCGCGGCGAACATGTGGCAAACATAATATACTGTCCATCGGGAGACCATTCGCAGACACTAGTGTTGGAGCCATCAATAGTCGCAACCTTCTTAAAATCCGCAAGACGATCGTAGACGTCAACTTCGCCTTGAAGATTTCCGAAACCAGCGAGAATGATATACTTGCCATGTGGAGAGTAGAGGATTGTATTACGGGGCCCGATCGGTAATGAGCGAATAGTCTCTCCGCGATTATTGAAAATCATGGTCTTGGCTGGCATGTATCCGTAAACCACCGCAAACTCTCGCGAATCCGGAGACCAGACAACATCATGAATAGGTCCAGCTTTGTCAAGGTCGATTCGACAATCATAATTTCCTGCGATACCGCGCAAATACAGATTCGATTCTCCGTAATAACTCTTTCCGGTTTGATCAACCTCGGTTTGCGCCCAGACAATAAGACTCGTTCCAAGAGCGTTCCATTTCAAAACCACGTTCTCAGCTTTGAACATCGTCTTGCTGGACAATGGTCGGCCGAGACTGGGGACATTGTAAACGTCAACAAGAGCTGGCTTTCCCTTACGTTCCGGAACGAATACGGCAGTATAATAGCTATTGCCAGGAGAAATTGCAAAGGCTGCCATGCCTTCTAGACGAAGCTTGTTTTGCGAAGGATTTCCAAGGTTGGCAGTCTCGAAAAATTGAAGTTCATTGGGAACCATTCGCGCGCAAAATTTCTCGTCAAACGTGAATTGGAAGTTGCTGCAATTTCGCATTAGCTATTAACGCTTTCGCACATGAGAAATAAGAGAATACATACGCAGTAGTCTGCGCTTTCTGCACAAACTGCGCTAATAAATTGCCAGTCGCAACTTCGAAAACCTTGAAATTCGCATGAGGAGGCTGTCCTTCCTCGGTCTTGACTGGCCGCTCGTATGTCATAACATAGCTTCCCTTTGGCGAGAATTTGATCTCGTAAACATTCGCTAATTCGATAGTTTGCAGAACGGAACCTGAGGAAGATTCGACGATTACGACAGTATCGACTGTAGTATAAGCAAAGTGGCCTCCCGACGGAGAGTATGAGCATGTGCGTGTGGTTCCGGATGGTCTAATACCGTGGATTAGCATGCGATAGGGTGGAGATTATTGAACGGACGTACTTTTTGAAGTCGGCAACTTCGGCATAGCGCGGAGCAGAGTCTATAAGACCAATAGTCTTCGACGTCCGATCTACATCATGCATCAGTAAACGCATTCGCTTATATTTCATTAAAAGAGACTCACAGAATAGCTGAGGAATTGATGTCATTATGTATATTATAGCTTAATTGACGCTGCTAGCAAGCCGCAAGTGAATGTCAGTCTAATGATCCACCAGAAGTGATTTAGGTATCAAACGGCATCAAACAATAATCAGTTGATAAATCACGCGGAAAATCAATAGATCTGGCCGAATTGAGCGGATAAGCAAGAGACCAGATAATTCGACTTGTTTGAGGGCCCGAAATCAACCGTAGATCACAATAAAGACAAGCACATACCGGGACTGAAATTGGTGACAATATATCCTACTCGCTTCAGTGCTTCCAAAGGAAATAAAATCAAAAGAGTATGCAATTATGCAAAAAAGGTAGGTCGCTGAATGTGTCTTTGTTTGTCAAATACGTAATTGTACAAGCCAAAGAATAAACGTCCAAATTTAATCAACGAATACCCTCAACCCGGTTCCTTCACCTTTTAATCGAAAAAAGACAGCAAAACAAAACCAAAAAATTCAAAAAATTCAGAAGAATCTTTTATACACTTCGGTCGCTTCCTGTTGCGCAGTCGGAGTACCGAGAATTGAAGGAATCAAAGAAAATTACAGTATTTTGTGAAGAAAACGCTGTTAGAATCAAGTAAGTTTTTCATTTGTGTGGATTTTTGGATTTTGTTTTCGGCAGAATTTACGACTCGGGGACTCTTGCTGCTGCTGACTTTTGATATGGGTTTGGTACTAGACTTCTCTGTCCAATTGAAGCACAGGCAGCTGTTATAATGTTTTTGGTGCTATTAAGGTAGTTCGGGGCTTTTTTGTATAATTATGGCAAAAAAAGCTGGCTAGCTTTTTATATTGTAAAAGCAAGTCGAGCAAAAAAGTCAGAGTCAGCAGAATAACCAAAGAAGCAAGAACTAATTCACGCAGCTAAGCAGTATTTTCAGGAATTGAAATCAAACAATACAGCGAAAAAAACATTTTAAGCAATAAAGACTGCTAGCAATTCTAAAAGGTGGGATTAATAGGCAACTCCACAACACTAATTTTGCGCTTGCGAGGCGAGCATGAGAACGACTCGTCTTTAACTGTAATACTTTCAATCGCATCGCTCAAGTGGGTGACAGTAGGCATATCCAAGTTATCCTCTGTCTTTTGACTACGAAACTGCTGCTTCTGGTATTCATCAGGCGAGGACGGCAGCTCTGCACTGTCCGACTGAGCCGTCGACGCGACATCCAAAAGCGCATTTAATCCCTCAGCCTGCCCCCCACCAAAAGAGAAAACGTTAGCCCACTTCCAAAAAGGATGGGACGCGGCGTACCGTTTCGACAATTGATGATTTCGCGTCAAAGTATTTCTTTGTAAGCGCTGTCCGCATTTCTGGCGTGTCAATAAGCTCAGGAATGGAATCATCGGCATGGAAGATAAGAATGGATTCAGCCTGCAGAAGGCGCATAACCGTTTCAAGATCGGGCGTGCCTAGTTAAGAATGTCAGCATGCATTGGCTCCATTCGATTTCGCTAAATTAAATTTTTTTTTAGTTAAGGATACCAAGAATTTTAGCAAAATTATTGACGAAACTGTCAGATCGATTTGTGAGGATGCGACTGAACGTGTCCGAATACAAAACTTTGATGGCGCGTCTAAAAATACCCAGTGTTGCAATCTTTTCTAAACTGCGACCCGTAACTGACGCTTTACCTAATTGACAGGAGCAGCAAATAAATTCAGACTGCAAAGCTTCGTCCTGCGCGTGTTGGAATCCGTAGCAATAAAGATGCTTCCAAGTCGAGCAACGAGCGCACTCGACAAGGTCAAATAGCCGGTCGTGTGCTTTATAGCCACACTCGCAGTCCAAGACAATATTGGCATCGTCAAGCTGCTCACTATCGACCTTCATCTCCTGCTGCTGCGGCGAGCGGGACGCCGGCTTATGCGGCGCCAGGGTCTTACGCACGGACGAAGGAACCCTTGCAGGAGTAAGCTGCACGCCACCTTGCGGACGCGCCAGATTCGGCTTGGCTGCAATTTTCCTACGCTGTGGCGACGGCGGCAGGCGTGAATTGGTCCTGGAACGCGATTTGCGTAGCGGCGTAGAGGAGTTAGCAATTGGGCTCACTGGCACCTTTGCACAGTTTCCTTTTTTGCGAACTGGAGGTACCCGGCGGGGCTGCCGTTCAATAGGACACTTTTTAATTGGCACTAGGGACGAGCTTGATATGGGTGGCAAACTAAGCTCTGTGGAAGACGGCAGTTGGGAGTTCTCAGTGAGTGGCTGAGTAGCGGAGACACTGTCTGGCTGTGTCAAGCTGTCATCGAACTGCCAAGGGAATTGTTAATATCACTCCAAAAAGGATAATCTACGAAATAATGAAAAAGAGACAAAGGACGACAAACTAGGGCACCTAGAGCTTCGCCTACCGCGTTTTCGGTCTTGACGTGAGAAGACGATGCAGCATACGGCGCGGGGGAATTTGTGGTCAAATTCACTGACGCAGGAGGCGGCGGATGGAGAGCATTGGCGCGCGTAGTTACGTTGGGAATTCCCCATTTTGGAGTCACTACATCGTCCAAGGCATTGTAGATACGCATCTTTTTGCGACCAGTATGCGATTCTGCTTCTGCTGCCTGCGAAAGACCTACTTGAGAAGGTCTAACGTCGTGGCGTTCGGGAAGACAGGAGAGGTTGAGAGCAAGGGCATGCCATCCGGCAGTCAGAGATCCTACAGATTCGCGCACGAGCGGCTCCCCCTCCCCAGCCACGGCGAAGCGCAGAGGATTATCAGCAGAGGCGTCACGAAAGCCTGGAGGCTGATAGTCTGGCGGACACGACTCGTCAAATATCAGCTGGACAGAAACGTAGCGCGAGTCAGGCAGCGGCGGCAAGTTCTGGGTTAGCAGAATGAACCGTCGCATGAGCTGTTGTAGATTCTTGCGGACGTCGTCAGCACTCACACCGACACGTAGAGATGCGCCGGATGAGTGCAGAAGGGCCAAAGAAGAAGGAGCATCATCGCGGTAGTCGATGGAGAAAGTATACGACTCATGCAGGAGATATGGGCGCACGGGATCACAGTAGACGGCAAAAATTACAGCCGAAAGATACTTGCGCTCAAGAGCATCGTAAATGCCATGTTCTAGCCAGTCGAGAAGACTGTCGGCGTAGGGAGAAACGCCGCGACGCAGAAGCTTAAGACGCACGTGGTCGCGCGAGGTAGGATCTGCCTGGAAGCGCTCGTCGTCGAAGTTGTCGTCTGCGAAAAGGCCTCTGGAGAAGAGCATGAGAACGAATTTACAGATTAACAAAAGGATACAGTAATCGCTACACACCTGAGAAAGGTGAGGCAGCCAAAGGAAGCAGAGATGAAGGTCTGGATAAACTCGAAAGACTGTTTAGGCGAGGTGCTGAGGACCTGCTGGGCAGAAGCAGGCTGGTTTACGCGTAGCAGCTGAGCCATTCGGCGGCGCTTAGAGAACTATAAGCTAAAAACACAATGACTAGACAAAACCACGACGATATGGAAAGCAATACAAGTAACAAAAGGTGATTAATAGGAAGAGAGAGAGAGCGTGTTAGTCAGGAGCGTGGTGATGAAGCTGACGCGGTGCGACCCGGACGGGGCCTAAGATTAAGCACAGCGGACCCGAAGTCAATTGCCGTACGCCGAAACGCGTGCGCGACGCGTTTGTTAGCCACAGTGGCTAGCGCGTGGCGGGTACCTTGTGCCTTGCTCGTGGCCGAACAGCGCGAGCGAGCGCAGAAGCAGCAGCATCAGGCAGCAAGCAAAGCAGCAGCAGTCCGCTCGACATCCCCCGTTCTCAGCGGCGAGTCCTGTGGTGCAGACGTATGCTAGCTACGTCCAGGCAGGCCGCAACCCTATTCCAGGCTGTGCAACCCAACCCCGAAGGCAAACCCTGCTATAAATAACCCGAGGAACACCAAACCCTGGGATCGCCGTGCAACTCCCCGAACCCGAGTCCGCCGCTGGCTCCTGCTTTCTTTTCCTCTCTTCGCTCCTTCTCTCCGCTCCTTTTCTCTCTTGCCCAGCTTCTTCCCTTCCTCTCCTTTATCCCTTTTGTTGCTGCTCGTGGCCTGCTACAGCTACTGCTCTGGTGTGTTTCTCTTCCTTCTGTTCTTTCTGCGCGGCTTCTTCCGTGACACGCGTCGCGTTCGCTCCTGTCCTGGCCTCTTATCACGCTCTGCACTCCTTTTTGTCTTCATCACCGCTTTTTCGGCCGCTTCCTTCCGTTGCTCTCTCTTGCTGCCTGGACCAGCTTAGAATCCGCTCTGTCTAGCCTCGTGTGCCGCGCTAGCTGCTTCCCGGTCGCGAACTGTCCGACTCGCGCGTATCACGCGCACGCACGCGTAGATTTTTTCATGCGAGCTTTTTGCTAACCCTGCCTCCTCAGGAACGCTTTTTGCCCCTACGTTGTGCAGAAATCTAGAGGTATCCATCCACCCATCTTTTCTCTTCTCTTTGATTATTCTTGTTTTCTCGGCATTATATATTTTTCCGATTGGAGCGTGTTAGCTGACTGTCGCGCAGCACCATGGCTTCCCACCAGCAATATGAAGAAGCCCCTGACGGCCAGCACCCTCACGACTACTACGAGAACGGCTACGAACAACAGCCTTATGACCCTGCTTATGACAACTACGATGGCTACGCAGCCCAGGACGCGCAATATGACCAGGCTGGCTTTCCTGTCGATGGCCAGTACTACGACCCTGAAGACCCTGCCTATGCTGACCCGGCTTATCATCAAGAAGCTGGCTACTACCCTGCTGATGGCCAGGGCGAGTACTACGACGAGCAGTATGATGGCTATCCGGCCGAGGCTTACCCCGCTGCTCCTGCCGATGTCTATGGTTTGTCTTTCCATCTTTGCTATGCCTTCGAGAAAAGTTTTTAATCGCCGTTATAGATGTCCCTGTAGCTGCTAACATCCCTTACGCTCCTCGCGCCAATAAGGGCAAGCGTCCCGGTCGCGACTCTGACCAGGATTCAGAAACTTTCTCTGACTTCACTATGCGTTCGGACATGGCCCGCGCCGCCGAGATGGACTACTATGGACGCGGTGACGAGCGCTACCAACAGTATGCCCAGGATGCTAGACAGCCTCGTGCTTACCGTCCGACCTCGTCTCAGGCATCCTACAATGGCAATCGTTCCTCTGGTGCGTCAACTCCTGTCTACGGTCTTGACTACCAGAACAATTTTGCCAACACTCCGGCCCTTTCGCGTGAGCTCTATCCCACCTGGACTCCTGACAACCAGATTCCCCTTTCTAAGGAGGAGATCGAGGATATTTTTATCGACCTCACCAACAAGTTCGGTTTCCAGCGTGACTCAATGCGCAACATGTTCGATCATTTTATGGTTCTTCTCGACTCGCGTGCTTCCCGAATGACTCCGAATCAGGCATTGCTTTCTCTCCACGCCGACTACATCGGAGGTGATAACGCCAACTACAAAAAGTGGTACTTTGCCGCTCACCTCGACCTCGACGATGAAGTTGGATTCCGCAACATGAAGATTGGCTCTAAGAAGCACCGCAAGAAATCAAAGTCGAAGCTCTTCTCAAAGAAGAAAAACACTCCTACTCCCCAGGTTGCTCCCCTTGAGAACCCCGAGCAGACCCTTGAGGAGCTTGAGGGCGACAACTCGCTCGAGGCTGCTGAATACAGATGGAAGGCTCGCATGAATCAGTTATCTCAGCATGAGCGCACCCGTCAGATCGCTCTTTACTTACTCTGCTGGGGTGAAGCTAACCAGGCTCGCTTCTGCTCTGAGCTTCTCTGCTTTTTCTTCCGTTGCGCAGATGACTACTACCATTCGGCAGAGTGCCAGGCCAAGGTTGAACCGGCTCCGGAGGGAGAGTACCTCAACGCTGTCATCACGCCCATCTACATGTTCATCCGTGACCAAGGCTACCAGATCATCGACGGCAAGTACGTTCGTCGTGAGCGCGATCACAATAAGGTTATTGGTTACGATGACATTAATCAGCTCTTTTGGTATCCCGAGGGTATTCAGCGTATCGTTCTTGAGGATGGTACTCGTCTTGTTGATCTCCCTGTCGAAGATCGTTACCCTAAGCTCAAAGAGGTCGAATGGTCTAACGTCTTCTTCAAGACCTATCTCGAGACTCGTTCGTGGTTCCATATGGCTACTAACTTTAACCGTATCTGGGTCATTCACATTTCTATGTTCTGGTTTTACACTGCCTTCAACTCTCCCACGCTCTACACGCACAACTACAATCAGATGCTCAACAATCAGCCCAAGGCTCAATTCCGCTGGTCTGCTGTAGGTCTTGGTGGCTCCGTTGCGTCTTTGATCAACATTATCGCTACTATTGCTGAGTGGGCGTTTGTTCCGCGCAACTGGGCCGGCGCTCAGCATCTTACTCGTCGTCTCTTGATTTTGATCGTGGTTTTTGCCATCAACTTTGCTCCTGCTGTCTATATCTTTGGTTTCATCGCCCTTGACGAGGACAACCATGGTGCACTTGTTCTTGGTGTTATCCAGTTCATTATTGCTGTTTTGACTTACATCTACTTCAGTGTTATGCCTCTCGGATCATTGTTTGGTAATCTTACCACGAAGAATTCTCGCCGCTATGTTGCAAATCAGACTTTCACCGCTTCGTTCCCTCGTCTTAAGAGTAACGACATGTGGATGTCTTATGGTCTCTGGGTTTTCGTTTATCTTATTAAGTTCGTTGAGTCGTACTGGTTGCTGACTCTCTCGCTGCGTGATCCTATTCGTTATTTGAGTACCATGAAGATTGATCGTTGCACCGGTGAGAAGTACTTTGGTAAGGTTCTCTGCCGCCAACAGCCTCTTATCGTTTTGGTCATGATGTACGTTACCGATCTTGTACTATTCTTCCTTGATACATACATGTGGTACATTATCTGGAACGCCGTTTTCTCCGTTGCACGCTCTTTCTACCTCGGTGTCTCGATTCTTACTCCTTGGCGCAATGTCTTCTCGCGTCTGCCAAAGCGTATCTACTCGAAGGTTCTCGCTACCACCGATATGGAGATCAAATACAAGCCTAAGGTGTTGATTTCGCAGATCTGGAACGCTATTGTTATTTCTATGTACCGTGAGCACTTGCTTGCAATTGACCACGTTCAGAAGCTTCTTTATCATCAGGTTCGTTGAAATCATTGTTCTACTGATATTGGGATTTCATACTAACTTCGACTATTAGGTTCCGTCTGAGCAGGAAGGTAAACGCACTCTGCGCGCCCCTACTTTCTTTGTTGCCCAGGAAGATCATTCGTTCAAGGCTGAGTTCTTCCCTGCCGGATCTGAGGCTGAGCGTCGTATTTCCTTCTTTGCTCAATCCTTATCGACTCCTATCCCTGAGCCTCTTCCTGTTGACAACATGCCCACCTTCACTGTTTTGGTTCCTCACTACTCTGAGAAGATTCTTCTTTCGCTTCGCGAAATTATTCGTGAAGATGACCAGTTTGCTCGTGTTACTCTGCTCGAATATCTTAAGCATCTTCATCCATCAGAGTGGGAGTGCTTTGTCAAGGACACCAAGATTCTTGCTGAAGAAACTGGAAACTTCAATGGAAACATGAACTTTGAGAAAGAAGAAGACACAGTGAAGTCTAAGATTGATGACTTGCCTTTCTACTGCGTTGGTTTCAAGACTGCTGCTCCGGAGTATACTCTTCGCACTCGTATCTGGGCTTCGCTCCGTTACCAGACTTTATACCGTACTGTTTCTGGATTCATGAATTACTCGCGTGCTATCAAGCTTCTTTATCGTGTTGAGAATCCTGAGGTTGTGCAGATGTTCGGTGGCAACACCGACAAGCTTGAGCGTGAGCTTGAACGCATGGCCCGCCGCAAGTTCAAATTCTTAGTTTCTATGCAGCGATTGGCTAAGTTTAAACCTGATGAGATGGAGAACACTGAGTTCTTGCTTCGCGCCTACCCTGATCTTCAAATTGCCTACCTTGATGAGGAGCCCCCTCTCAACGAGGGAGAGGAGCCGCGTATCTATTCTGCTTTGATCGATGGTCACTGTGAGATTATGGAGAATGGCAAGCGTCGCCCCAAGTTCCGTATTCAGTTATCTGGTAACCCTATTCTTGGAGACGGAAAGTCTGACAACCAGAATCACGCTTTGATCTTCTATCGTGGAGAGTACATTCAGCTTATTGATGCTAATCAGGATAACTATCTTGAGGAGTGTCTTAAGATTCGTTCGGTCCTTGCTGAGTTTGAGGAGATGACTCCTGACAATACGAATCCTTACACCCCTGGTGTCCCCAGTTCTGGATACGACCCTGTTGCTATTCTCGGTGCTCGCGAGTACATTTTCTCTGAGAATATTGGTGTTCTTGGTGACGTTGCTGCCGGAAAGGAGCAGACTTTTGGAACTCTCTTTTCACGAACCCTTGCTCAAATCGGTGGTAAGCTTCATTATGGTCACCCCGATTTTCTTAATGGTGTTTTTATGACTACTCGAGGTGGTGTTTCAAAGGCTCAGAAGGGTTTGCACTTGAACGAAGATATTTTTGCTGGAATGAACGCTCTGCTTCGTGGTGGCCGTATTAAACATTGCGAGTACTACCAGTGCGGTAAGGGACGTGATCTTGGATTTGGTTCGATTCTTAATTTCACCACCAAGATTGGTGCCGGTATGGGAGAACAGATGCTGTCGCGTGAATATTACTATCTCGGTACTCAGCTTCCGCTTGATCGCTTCTTGTCGTTCTACTACGCTCATCCTGGTTTCCATCTCAACAACTTGTTTATTATTCTGTCGGTGCAGTTCTTTATGCTCGTTCTTTGCAACATTGGTGCTCTTGCTCATGAGACAATTGCGTGCTACTATGACAAGAACTTGCCTATCACTGATCCGTTGATTCCCATCGGTTGCTACGAGATTCAGCCTGTTATCGGCTGGGTGCAGCGATGCATTCTTTCGATCTTTATCGTTTTCTTCATCTCGTTCGTACCTTTGGCTGTGCAAGAAATTATGGAACGTGGGCCTTGGCACGCCGCTAAGCGCTTAACCAAGCACGTTTTGTCTACGTCGCCGCTGTTCGAAGTCTTCGTTTGTCAGATTTACGCTCACTCGTTATTGACTGACTTGTCTTTTGGTGGTGCTCGCTACATTGGTACTGGTCGAGGATTTGCATTCACTCGTATTCCTTTCTCGGTCTTGTATTCTCGATTTGCTGGTCCAGCTATTTACTTCGGTGCGCGATCGTTTGCCATGCTTTTGTTTGCCACCTTCTCGATGTGGAATGCAGCGCTGCTGTGGTTCTGGATTTCGCTGCTTGCCATTTGCGTTTCACCGTTCCTGTATAATCCTCACCAGTTTGCCTGGACAGACTTTTTCTTGGATTATCGTGACTTCATCAGATGGTTATCACGTGGTAACACCAAATGGCACAAGAACTCATGGATTGGATATTGCCGACTTGTTCGTACCCGTATTACTGGTTACAAGCGCAAGACTCTTGGCGATGAGTCTGAGAGTGGAGTGAGCGACATTCCTCGCGCCCACTTCTCCAACATCTTCTTCTCTGAGATCGTGGGTCCTTTGATTGTTGCCGGTACGACTGTGCTTCCCTACTTCTACATCAATGCGCAAACCGGTATTGCCAACGCTACTCCGGTTAACTCGGTTCTACGTCTTGTTATTTGCGTATTTGGACCGATTGTGATCAACATGGGTACTCTAGCTGTGTTGTTTGGTCTTGCGTGCTGCGCTGGTCCTTTGTTGGGACTGTGCTGCAAGCAGACTTCGGCTATTGTTGCTGGTGTTGCCCATGGTATTGCTGTTATTGTGCAGATTGTGTTTTTTGAGCTTATGTGGCTTCTCCAGAACTGGGAGTTCAAGAAGGCTCTTTTGGGAATGATTGCTGCTATGTCAGTCCAGCGTCTTATCTTCAAAGTGTTGACTGTTACCTGTCTTACGCGAGAGTTCAAGCATGACCATGCCAACCGCGCGTGGTGGTCTGGTAAATGGTACGGTAGCGGTATGGGTTGGGAGGCATTTACTCAGCCGTCGCGTGAGTTTGTGTGCAAGATTGTCGAGTTGTCTATGTTTTCGTGCGATTTCATCCTTGGTCACTTGTTGCTATTTGTGATGGGTCCTGCTGTTTGCGTGCCGTACATGGACAAATGGCACTCGATGATGTTATTCTGGCTGCGCCCGTCGCGCCAGATTCGCCAGCCTATTTTCTCGATGAAGCAGACCACTTTACGCAAACGTATGGTGCGCAAGTATGCCACGTTGTACTTTGCCTTGCTGCTGTTGTTTGTGGTGTTGATTGTCGCGCCTGCTGTTGGTGGTAAGTTTTTCTTTGTTTTACAGATTTTGAAGTGTATATGACAGAATGGGTGCTAACAAGAGAATAATAGGTAAATATATGCCTGACGATTTCACAGACAGTCTGCCTGAGACGTTCTCTGGACTTATTCAACCTAAGGGCCAGGACAACAACGACACCGGGCCTAATGCGCCAGCATGGGTCCTGTCGTCGTTCAGTAGCTTGTCGAAGGCTGCGCACGCATCGTCGTCTGTTGCCGCAAGATCGTCGTCGTCGTCGTAAATGAAGGAAAGAAAATGAAATTATGGAAAAATGAGATGGGAATGGGAAGGAAAGGAGGAATGACTTGGATGATAGAACAAATTGAATTATAACTGTTTAGCTGTATTTTATTATTTCCAACTACTATAACTGTTACTAGTATTCATTATTATTGTTGTTGTTTTTAGTTTTTATTACATGATTGTTTATATTGTTACTTGAGTGAGCAACCATTTAGTTAGCCGCAGGGCAAAGACCGACTGGAATTAGGGTTTTTGCGGTCTCGCCGAAGGTTAGAGTTTGGTCGGCACGCCAGGATCCAGAATTAGAACTGGCGGATCTCCTTCGTTCGCGCCCTTTGCAAGGAGGGAAAAACTTCAGCCGGTTCGACCATTTATCTGCCCATCTCCGCGTACAGACAGCGAGAATAAGGCAGATCATACGAGTACCTTGCGTGCACCGGGATATGCAGTTTCAGACGCGGGAAGGGATGTTTGACGTATACGAGGGACCGGGCGGTCCTCACCACCCACCACCACCACCACCACCACCACCACCGCACCATGTATTTGCCGCGGATGGCGGCGGAAGGCACGGGGATTTCTCGCGAGCAGCGTTTGGGGAAGGCCGGCCGTACTGGCGGCACGCGGGGCCGGGTGGGGAAGATGGGTTTCCGCCGTGCTTCACGGGCCGGTTCAGAGGCGGTGATATAGGAGGCCGAGGCGGCCAGCCGGGGCTTGCGCTTGCGGTGTTTGCGGTGGCGTTGCTTGCGCTGGTGATCCAGCGGCGCACGGAGCGGCGCGGAAGACGGCGGCGAGCCGGGACGTGGTTGTTGGATTGCGCGCGGCAGCTGATTGCGCAGGCGGTCGCGTGCGCTGCGGTGACGGGCTTCGTGGGTGCGTCGGGCGCGGCGGAGATGTTTGCGGCGGGCTTGTCGTGCCGGCTGCCGACTGTGGCGGGCCTGCTGGAGTGTTTTGTAGGGCTGCCGCTGGCGTGGGGCGTGCATTCGGCGGTATATGCGCTGCTGGGCAAGATTGGCGGAAAGGCTGCGATGCGGTCGGGCGTGTACTCGGGCTCGGCGGCGGTGTTTGTCGCGCAGACGATCGTGCTCGCTCTATGTCTTGCCATCTCGCAGTGCGCTACCTGGGCAATCGTGTTCTCGTGGATCGAGCTTGACAAGGTGATTGTGTATGTGCTGCTCAGCCGGACATGGATGCTGGGGCCCGGCGCCGAAACAGTGATGAGCGGCGCCGTCTATCCGCTCATCTTCTCGGCCACGCAATTACTCGTCGTCGACCGTATCGTGCGCGCGCGCATTACGGCTGCTACCCGCCGCAAGACAAATGAAGACGATTACGCATCCGAGGTGTCGGATGAAGAACTTGAGATCGACGACACGGCGGAATCCGTGGTGGCTCAGCGGTCTCATGCCCAACTCGAGTCAGTGGCAGTCGACCCTAGCGAACTGCCATCCGGCGACTTCTTTGAACCCGGATCGACGTCGTCTGGCCCTGCGTCGTCGCCTGCGCTGGGAATTCTCGCTTCGTCGAGAGAAAGTACCGCGCGATGCCAGATTCTCAATGATTTACTTACCCCGCCGGCCTCAATAGCTTCTTCGTCGTCGTCGTCGTCGTCGTCGTCGGGTTCAATTTCCGATTCTTCGTCAGCGGTAATGCCGCCTGGATACGTTGCCGACGATGACCTTGCTCCCGACGAGGAATTACCCACGTATGATGTAAGTCAGCAGCAGGCACTACAAGATCGCGAGCGCGAACGACAACGGATTATGGATATGAAGCGCGAACATCTCGAGTAACTGAAAGTTATATTTTATGGTTTGCAAAATAAGTCTCTTTTTGTTCTTTTTGTTATGTAATGCAAGATGACGATGACGCTGATGGGTTGGGGGGGAGGGGGGGGGGAGGTGTTGGATTACGGGTGTCGTTAAGGAAAAATTTGGAGTATTTCACAGTTTTAATTATTGATATTTCTGAATATATATGTACAATTGCTTTTCTATTTTTCATATATATATATATATATACTATATAATACATTGTTTGTGTGTTTAATAATCGAATGGAGACAAAGACCTAAATAACGAAAGACGTAAACTAAACTCTCCGCCAGTACAACGCAGTACCCAAGTTGCCACAGACCACCGTTTCTTGGAATTTCTTGTTTTTCAAACGAGCGTTTTCGGTCTTGACGATAGTTGGAGAGGCCGTGTTTGAGCGTTTGCCATTACCAAGCTGGAACCAATCGTTGCCGCCCCAAAGCATTACTTTCCGATCAGCTGATTCTCTATGCGCATCAATAACGGCAGCTACATGGCGCTTTCCGACGCTGATTGACAGAATCGGTAGATTGCACAGGGATTTGATGCGCTGCGGAGTGCCGAGCGCGTGCGTGTAGCGGCCTAGACCGTGCTGTCCATGTAGACCGGCTCCAGAGATCCACAGATCGAGGGCGTCTTTCTTGTAATTGGTGACGGAGAAAATACTCGTTTCGCCACCGGCTGAGACAGACGTGCACGCTATATTCGCTTCACCGCGCGTGTTGTACAGCCGATCGAGCGCCAAAACGGCAGGGATGGGAATGAATGCCGTATCGACTGAATAATCCATCGCCAGTTGACCATACAGATTCGAGCCAAACCCCCAGACTTGGCCGTCGTCACTGCGGGCAAGCGAATGCTTTGACCCAGCTGCAACCTGGACGATTTTCGTGCCGCGAAGAGTTGACACTTCAAACGGCGTCTCTGGCAGAATCACGCTTTCGTCGTCGAGAAGGACTGGGATCCCGAGTTGTCCTTCGGAAGAGTATTGCGGGTGAGAACCGGTTGCGCTAGAGAATACCCGACCGGTGGAAGTTAAGATTAGAATATGCGATTCGCCGGCCGAAATCTGCTTGACGCGCTCGCTTCTTTGTAGTGGGAGTTCAATATGTCGGGGAGACGACTCTCCGAAAAACCAGGTTCGAGGACCAGATTGGTGTTCTTTCAGTTGCTCGGATTTCAAAGTCGCGATAGAGTATATTCTATCGCCAGATTTAGAAAGTGCGTAGATTCTCCCGCGTGAGATTTGCACGCATTTGATATTATGTGATTTGAGAACGAATTGCGGTGTCGGACACGATTCGTCGAAACCAGTTCCCCATTCAAGAACATCGCCTTTTGCAGTCACGGCAACTATTACAACGCAATTAATAACCGGTTCGCTTGGAAATATAACGAATCCATAAAACGTACCGCCAACATCGTCGCCGAGTTGTAAATCAGCGAGCTGCATGCCCTCAAAGAACGGGAATTCTTGCGGCGTCTTGATTGCTTCCTGATGACTCTGCGGAGAAACCACTCTGGTGCCATTATATCCCCAGCTCCAGACTATTCTCCAATTAGCAAGTGCATAATATACACGGGAGGAAACATATACACACCTCCGATATGGGATAGCAAGCCTGCAGTCGCGGCATCCTTCTTCTCGGCGGACAGTTCAGGAGTGCAGATATACGTCGACACGCCCGCCAACGCCAGAACCGCGCCGGCCTTTGCCCATTTCGACGACTGCTTCGGTCTATAAGAAGCAGTAAACACCGACCGCGCAAACACGCGCGTCTGCCGTCGCAACGAGGTCTGAAAGACGTTCATTGCGGGTTTTCTGGGCTTGTTTAACGGGCACAAATGCATTCGTCGCCGTGGTTTTCAACCGACGCTGCCCATGCGGCGCGGGTTAGGGCGCAGACTTTGACGGATAATATTTTCTTTTGCTCCCAACTGCGCTTGCTGCTGAACACGCAGAGATGGGCTCGATAAGAAAATCAAAGACGAAGCGGAGAACGAGGTGCGTATAATCTGCCAGGTGCTAGTGCGGAGGGAGAGAGAGAGTGAGTGTGTGCTGACGGACGCCAGGGATTTGGACCAAGTCCACGCGGATCTGAACACGCCCGAAACACTGCGCAAGCTCAAGGCGCAGCCCGTGGACGAAGACAAGCCCGGTCTCGGACAGTTTTACTGCGTCGAATGCGCCAAGTACTTTGAGACCGACTTTGCGCAGACGGTGCATAAGCGGGGCAAGATCCATAAGCGCAGAGTGCGGATGCTGAGGGAGATGCCGGTGACGTCTGCGGAAATCGATGCTGCGGCCGGCGTCGGCGTCGCAAAGTACCAGGAGTACGTGCGGAAGTACGAGGAGAGCAAGGCTGGCGACAGCGAGATGAAGGAGTGATTTGTTTTACGAATAATTGATACATCGTCACAGAGTGCTATGTTTACGCCGCTTAGGTTTCCTGGAACTTGTTGTGTCCGGTCTTGACTGCGTGCGCCTCGGCCTCACGCTCGCCCGAAAAGACATTCCCACAGTCGCCACAAGTGATGGAGAACCTTGCGACGTCGGTGAAATAGTGGTTTTCCCGCAAGATCTCTGCCAGATTCTTGGTAGACTCGAGGACTTGCTCGCCGATGCCGTCGACGTCGTCGAACACGGTCTGATCGAATTCAGACATTCCTTCGACGTCGCCTTCGGGGGCAAGTGCGACGGTGTCGTAGTGTATTCCGCTGTAGATAAGAACGATGAACGTAGGCATGCCGTCGTTGAACGAGTCGATGCGGCCGGATGCCACATCGACCGAGTGAATCGTCACGCCAAAGTGGAGAGCAAGAATCGAAATCTCGATAGCGCCGCCCCAGCTTTGCGGCCGCTGGATCCACGCACAGTACTCGTCGCGTTTCTTTCCCAGAACCACGTCAGAGTATTGGTCTGGATCGGACTGGATCGTGGACGCGACGAGACTGCGCAGCTCGTGCATGGCGTCGAGGTTGCGCAGGAGCGCGTAGCCGATTGCGCGGAACAGACACGAGTTGTCGTCTTCCATCACGCGAAGAACAACCGACGAGCCCGGCACGCATGGCACCGACGGCGGTTTTCCGTCGTCATCTTTCTGTGGTCGAGGCGCCTCGTCTTGGGCTGGCTCAGGTGTCGATATCTGGCTGAGCAGATTGGAGACTGTACTCGGCAGCCCAGTAACTCCCACAATCAACTGGTCGCCCGACCTAACTCCAACCTCACTCAGAAGCCGCGATGATTCGGCAAGATCTATCGGCTTTGGCGGAAACCCGCTCTTGATTTGCAACTGTCCTGCCGTCTCGACAAGTTCGCTCTTCTCGGCGTACAGCGCAGAGACTAAATCCGCAACCGTGCTGGAGTCTTCCAGTGTCAACACTGAGCTCTCACTGCTCGGAAACCGCACTTTTAACCGCATTTTGTCGCCGTGGTTCTGCGCAGAGCCGTGAGTGTTGTTTTATTACTAGGA
The DNA here is from genome assembly GCA_030568315.1 of Myxozyma sirexii. Lineage (NCBI taxonomy): Eukaryota > Fungi > Ascomycota > Lipomycetes > Lipomycetales > Lipomycetaceae > Myxozyma > Myxozyma sirexii. The sequence goes on from JAJLTT010000023.1 coordinate 104,350, forward strand.
AGTCATTAGAAACCCACGCACGTGAATGAGATGGTCGAGCACGTGACATGGAATTTGACGAACGTAATCCATCAAATGGCGCCGGCAGTGTCGTAAACCACCAACCACCAATGCCGGTGCGCCAGCTAGCGAAGATAAGTTGCCGATAGTCTGCGATGAGCAAGAAAGCGAGAGATGAGGCAAGGTCGATATCGTCGCTGTCAAAGATTGCGAACGAGTACGACTTTGATCCGGCTTTACGGCTTAGATATTGGATCCGGTCGGCGAGTGCGCTTGAGCGGCAGGCCAAAGTCTACGACGCCGAAAACGTGTACGATGAGGCGTATATTTTGTATTTGCGGTATGCGCAGCTGGTATTGAACAGTTTGCATACGCATCCGGAGGCGAAGAAAGTGCCGGAGAAGACGCTGCTGGCGAAGATGACGAAGGTAGGTTAGGTGCTTGCAGGTAACGATATGAAAAGGGGCCTAGGCTGACGCGGATTAATGATAGGGTCTTGCGCCGGTGCTCACGCGTCTTCAGGAGTTGAAGCCATTGATAGAGGAGGCGAACGCCGAGTATGAACGGCGTCGCCGGGAGATTGCTCTTCGACGCAAGCAATACGAACTGGAGCGACAGCGACATCAAGAAGAGCGGGCAGTGGAAGAATATGTGCCCGTGACGTACGATATGAGCGGGCTTGGAGTCGACGAGCGACGAGATGTGTTTGGGCGGAGAGAAGAGACTGCTGTGCCTGAAGTTGCTGTGCCGGAGATTGACGAGCGGTGTCCCAGTCTGCAGACAGCTACCACGACAGCACAGAGTACAGCACAGAGCACAGCGCAGACTATTACAGCTACAAAGGACGCGAGTGGATCGATAGAACACAAGGCGACCGCTCAGACAGAAGGCGGCGTTCCACTGCGAACGATATTCGTGCCCGAGGAGCTGCGCGCCACGTTTCTCGAGCTCGCGCTGCCAAACACGCGTCAGAAACTCGAGACGTGCGGGATATTGTGCGGCGTGTTGAACCGGAACGCATTCTTCGTGACGCATTTGCTGGTGCCGAAGCAGGAGTCGACGTCCGACACGTGCGCGACGACGGACGAGGAGGAGCTGTTTGCGTATCTGGACGAGCACGATCTGTTTACGCTCGGCTGGATCCACACGCATCCTACGCAGACGTGTTTTCTGTCGAGCGTGGACGTGCACACGCAGAACAGCTACCAGCTGATGCTGGCGGAGTCGATAGCCATTGTGTGTGCGCCGATGCACGATCCTAGGTGAGCACTACTACGATGATGTCTAGAGAAGGATGATGCTAACAAGCAAACAGCTGGAACATCTTCAGACTGACGGATCCGCCGGGCATCAAGGCCATCACCGCGTGCAGGCAGTCGTCGACCTTTCATCCCCACGAGGAAACGAACCTGTACACGACGTGCCGCATGCCAGCCGGGCACGCGTCGGTGCGGAGCGGCCTGCCGTTTACGGTTGTCGATTTGCGGAAGCTATAAGTCGAAGAAGCAGAGTCTGAGAAAAAGAATTGGCGCCCTGCGCAGCTTGCTAAAGGACATCACCGCCGCCACCGTCGCCGTCGCCGAGTAGCTTGGACAACGAGAGGAGATGCGCTTAATGATAGTGATGATGTATCTAATTAGATCTGTTTGACTAGACGTGCAGACGCACATATCTTGGTACCCGACAAGTAATTCTATCCGCACTAGGGCGTTTCATGTCCCGGGCGCTGACTCAGCACGCGCGGATTCTACGTCAGCGGCGGCAGTCAAGGTTTCGGGTTCCTGACGCTAGCCCGACGCGGCTAGACCGGACCCTGGTGGGTTTTGAGATATTACGGCTTTGTTTCCCTCCACCGTCCTTTGGCGAAAATACATCGTCACCACCCTCAGCTCCCCACCGCCTGCCATGCGCTTCACGAGCTTCTCGAGCCTCTGCGCTGCCGTGCTCCTGCTCGGCATGCGCGCCGCCGCCGCCGCTGCCTCGTCCTACTCGTCCTACTCGTCGCTGCCGACGCAGCTCGTGCTCGACACCGCCTCGACGACGCTCTCGTCCGCCATGCCGCTGCTCACCGACTCGGCCACGACGACAACAACCGCGATAACAACCGCAACAGCGTCTGCGAGAGCGTCCGCACAGGCGAGCGCGCTGCCCACCGCGTCGGTCTCGCGCGCAACCGTCGTCGTCTCGCCGTCGTCGACAGCGTCCACGCAGGCAGCGTCGTCGTCGTCCTCGGTCCCCGACGCGCTGTCCTCGACCAAAGACGCCTCGCCCACGTCGACCAAGACCATTGTCGTCGCCGTCGTCGTCTCCGTCGTCGGCACGCTGATCGTGCTCGCGCTCGTGCTCTTCCTCTTCCGCAAGCACCGGCGGCGAACCATGCAGACGCGCGCCATGCGCCTCTCGTCCACGGTCTCTGAAGACGACGTCGAGGCCGCGACCTACTCGCACCCGGCTGCGCGGACCAGAGAGAAGTTCGCGGTCGACGCTTCGCATCTCAACCAGGCCGGCACGCGCAACAAGAGTCTGCCGCCGCCGCCGCCGGCTAGTGCGCCCGCCACGCCGCTCTTTGCACGGTTTTCCAGGCGGTATGGCCGTGCTGAGGAGAGCGACGGCGTGGGAATAGCTCGCTGAGGACAAGAAAAGATTGCTTATTGTTTGTTTTGTCTGCTTTGGCTATTTCATTACCGCCCGGCGTTTGGTGTACTTTTCTTTCAAGTCTTTTTTGTCATATGTTTAGCATCGGTTTATTCTACTTGTATTAATAAACAATAATCCCATCGATATCATATTCCACACCACGAGCCCGGTGGAATTTTTCGGTGAGCCGCTCGCGTTTCAGCCGGGGCTTCGTCTCGACGCCGCCATTTGTTTTTGGCTTTCGCTGTCGTAACGCTGTAATCGATTATGTAAATGAGTTTTTTGTTCTGTTTGTTCTACAACTAATATATTATCATCATCAGAGAACTGTTGATACAGCGGTTTCCTATTATTTAAAACTAGACGAGCAACTACATACGCCGATATGAAAGGCCCAGGTCAAAAATGTGAATTGACACAAACTGTGAGCTATCGGCCGCCCAAAGCCGCAGCAACGCGCAGTCTCAGTCAAATTACATTAAACATTGTATCAAAATGCAGTTATGAATAGACTTGCCTATAAAATCTCGTCAGAACCATTCACTGCTTCAAACACTGCTTGCTGCTATATCAGTTAAAGGGCCGAGTCACCGGCCGTCTCATCATAGCCAAGTATTTTATGGCGCAGTCGACCGTCGTGAGTTATAAATCATCATATAATAGCATAGCTGTAGTGTGGAGTACATCATGTGCTTACCTTGAGAGCCAAATTAATCGTCTGCGACGTTATATCAATCTATAATCTTCAGTAAGCAACCGTTCATTACTTTGTCATATCTGGCAATCAGAGCAATGGTATCGTCAATGGAATTCCGACATATGCTTGTCAATTGTTTATATGTTCATCATTTCGCCAGCGTAACACCAAAGAGAAGTACATACCTAATCAGAGTGGTGGAAAAAAATGCATTACAAGTACAACAGCTAGACAGAAATGATAAGCATCACGCCTTTTTAACAATAATGTGATAGTACAGCAATATTTTAAACAATAAATCAGTCGCGTAGGTTTTCTAGGCCTACTAAAGGTGCATTTCGGCTCATGACCCGCCAATTGGCGTCGGTGCCCAGTGCAATACTTCATCAGATTATGTGATGGATGCAACACAAATAAAGAAAGGGGTTTTTTAACCTACTGCAACAGCGTCTCGTTAGCACACATGTCCACACACAAACACAAACAATGCATCGCAATCAAGAGCTGAACCATTGAATCAGAAGAGGTGCCAGAGTTTTTCGACATAAAGATTCAGTCGGTAATTCCAACAAGTTTCAGGTTCTTCATCAGATAACAACAATCTGCTCTTGACTTGCCCGGCACAGCGCAACAAACATACCAGTTCAGAATACACAGAGTCTCCGGCACAGAGACACAGGTTCATTATATACACTATCAGCAAGACGTTAATACCAAGCACAACTTCTTTTTGCGACGAGCAGCGCAGGATATTCTGTTCAGGACGAAGCATTCGGATCATGAGAAATCACAGACTCTAGTTATGACGTTGTTCAAGGCTCATCATTTGATATCCTGCTCTCTTTGCTCAAACAATCGGATTCTTCTTACCAGAACATTTGCAAAAGTGCCGTGCAAAGAAGGAAAATTTGCGACCGTTTATAGTGACTTAGGGTTAGGCGTGCCAGTTAGGGTTAGTGCTCACGCCACCGCAAGGGTCTGGTGGCCGTTCCAGAAGCTACGGCTCACGTTATCCTCGCCGGCTTCCTTCTGGCCTCGACTGCCTCTGACTCGGAAAAGGGCCTGCTCTGCACCGTAAGTGCTGATTTATACTGTTCTTTGCTTGCAGTCGCTAACGTCTTGCCCAGATGAGCACTCGCTTGCTGCTATCGTCGGCCGCCCGCTGTCTGCGTCCCCGCGCCGCCTTGCCCCGCCCCTCCGCGGCCTTCCCGGCTCATCGCTTTGTTTACAAGCCGGCCGCGTTCAGCATCAGGCAGATCTCGAGCCGGACCGCGCGAATCATCAACGCAAAGGAGGAGAAGGCAAACGTGCAGAAAAACAACCCAGAGGCCCAGGCTGATCTCTACGCAGAGTTCCTCGAGCACGGCTATCCGCAGTTCGTCATTGATCGCTATCAGAACAGCTCTATCGCCCGCAACAAGACTTGCGACGCCTACTATCTCGAAGCCCTCTCGCGCACTGGCCAGTCCTCGCCTCTCAAAGCTGCTGCTGCGTCGTCGGCTACCGCTTCCACCGGCGCCGCGGCCGGCGAGTCAGCCATGATGCCGTCGTCGTGGACCCGCTCAGGATACTCTGGCCAGAGGGGCGATCCTGTTCACGTCGTTATACAGGAAACTAGATCATCCCTTCTTTACAGATATATTCGACTGGGCACTACTCTCGGCTTCTCGGTCTTCCTCGTCGTCGTCGCAGTCTCTATTCTCTCCGAGTCTTCCTTTCTCAAAGGACCCCCGCAGGCAAACCGAGACACCTCCGTCACGCAGCCCACTGTGCGGTTCTCGGACGTGCACGGCGTCGATGAAGCTCGAGCCGATCTTGAGGAAGTTGTAGACTTTCTCCGCGATCCGACCAAATTCACTGGTCTTGGAGGCCGTTTGCCTAAGGGCGTCTTGCTCACCGGCCCACCGGGTACTGGTAAGACTTTACTTGCGCGCGCCGTCGCCGGTGAAGCTGGTGTCCCGTTCTTTTTCATGAGTGGTTCGGAATTCGATGAGATGTACGTCGGTGTTGGTGCAAAGCGTGTGCGGGAGCTGTTTGCCGCCGCAAAGGCGAAGGCGCCTAGTATTGTGTTTATCGACGAGTTGGATGCTATTGGCGGAAAGCGAAATTCGCGTGATCAGGCCTATGTTAAGCAGACTCTCAACCAGTTGCTAGTTGATCTTGATGGGTGAGTGTAATGATTCTGCTGTCTTTAATACTGTTGCTAATTTTTTGCGTATCTATCTAGATTCTCACAGACTACTGGAGTCATTTTTATTGCCGCTACTAATTTTCCCGAGTTGCTCGACCCTGCACTTACTCGACCGGGCCGATTCGATAAAATCGTCAACGTCGATCTTCCCGATGTCCGCGGCCGCATGGCTATCCTGCGCCACCACATGAAGAACGTCACAGCCAGTCAATCCGTTGATGTCGACTCTGTCGCGCGCGGAACCCCCGGATTTTCCGGCGCCGATCTCCAGAACTTGGTGAACCAGGCCGCGATCTATGCGTCGCGACAAAACGCTGTTGCCGTTGACACCTCGCATTTCGAGTGGGCTAAGGATAAGATTCTGATGGGCGCTGAAAAAACGACTATGGTGCTTACCGAGGACTCGAAGCGCCTTACTGCTTACCACGAGGCTGGGCATGCGCTTATGGCTATGTATACCCCTGGAGCTACGGCGCTTTACAAAGCCACTATCTTGCCGCGTGGACGCGCTCTCGGAGTTACGTTCCAGCTTCCTGAAATGGACAAGTACAGCCAGAGCAAGAAGGAGCTTCTTGCGCAGATCGACGTGTGCATGGGCGGTAAAGCGGCCGAGGAGTTCATCAACGGTCTCGAGAATGTTACTTCGGGCTGTTCAAGTGATTTGCGCCAGGCGACAAAAGTCGCGCGAGCAATGGTGGCCAGCTACGGTATGTCTGAGAAAGTGGGACCTGTCGAGCTTTCCGAAGACTGGAACCAATGGTCGGCTACTACGCGCGAGATTGCCGAGTCTGAGATCCGAAACGTTTTACAGTCAGCAGAAGAGCGTGCGCAAAAATTGCTGCGCGATCGGAGCCTTGAGCTGAAGCGTCTTGCTGAGGCTCTGATTGAATACGAGACCTTGGATCGACAAGATATCGAGCGCGCGGTGAAGGGTGAAAAGCCAGAGAAACCATTACCGACGAAGAAGTCTAATGTTGTCGAGAAACCGTCGTCGGCGGGCGGGTTATTACCTGCGCCTGTGCCGGTTGCTCGAGACCGTAGGTAACATTCTTCTTCGCGCTTTTTTCCGGGTGTTGACATGCTGGTTGAATAAGAATATTGGCGTGTACTGACGGTGTCGACTTGTTTGCATCGTTGCTGTGTTTTATTTTCTCTCTTGTTAAAACATACAATGATTCGTACCTTATACCTGTTTGTGTCTTTTTTTGTAAATATATAAGTGCTAATCCAGTTCTGCCTCAAGTAATTTTCTCGTAGCCCGGCATCTAATAATCGCACTTTTGTTTCCGCCTTTAATGATTTGCAGTATGTAGATCTAAAAAGCGACTTCTCGACAGGAAAACCAGCGCTGGCAAAAACAGGCCAAATAAAGTTTGTCTGGCTGGTTGCTCACCTCTGTTGATTTAACAGCCTAATCCTTCTCTCGTCCATTCATTCTTCCACTTTGCGCCCACTGATCCATCAACAACTCAATTACCAGTACATTTTTGAATATTTAAGCTGCTATTTGAAGTTATTTTCTTAAGTGTGCGCTGCGATTTGGTGGGAACAAAGAGCTGAGTTGCGAGTGAACAGACGAGTCTAAAACTCCTGTTTTTGAGTATCCCGATCTCTCTCGTACACTTGCCCCGACCAGACGCAGCAAGATGTCTGCGGCCGTTGAAAGTTCCCAGATTGATGAATCTGAATATAGAAAAATGATCGAGACGGTCGATCGGAAGAATAAAGAACTCGCGACGCTGAGTAGCGACTATGAGGGCTTACAGTCTAGATTCCAGGATATGCGCAAGTTCGTGGTTGATCTTGAGAACAAATTACAACAAGCTGAAGCTGAGAAGTTGAAGTCGAAAGTATGTGTGATATTCATCTGATTGATGTTCTGAGCGAATCTAACATGAAATCACTTTTTTTTTTTCTTCTTTTCTAGTTTCGTGAACAGAATTTATCTCAGGAAATCGAACTTTTGAAGAATAATAATCAATGGCTTGATTCTGAGTTATCTGCTAAATCAGTTGAACTTAGTACTTTTCGAAAAGATAAATCCGCACAGATCTCGCGGTTGCAAACTGAACTCGATTCAACGCACGCCGACCTCGTGTCCGTGACGAGCGCCAAAGACGCGCTTACAACTCGCGTCGAAGAATTGAGTAAAAATCTTGAGAACGCGCTTGGTAAAATCAAGAGTTTGACAGATACCAATGCGGAAATGGAGGAAGGTTTCCGTAAAGAGATGGCTAGTCAACAAAGACTAGCTGCGCTTTGGGAACGGTCTACGAACGAAGCCAGATTACGTATCGTTGAACTTGAAGAGGCTGTTGAAAATGAGCGTGCGCGCGAGGGGCAGATGGCTGCTAGTTGGCAGGCTATCGCTGAGAAAGAAACCGAGCGTGCGGATCAGATTGAGACGAAACTTGCGGCGCTGGAAACCGAACTTGAGAACTTACACGCCGAGCAAGAACTTCGAGAACAACAGCAGCAACAGGAGACGTCGGAGAGGCCGGCGACACCACTTCGTAATTCGGCTGCTGAAGCTATGTCGCCCGTTGCTATGTTTTCACCGTCTGCTCACGCGATCGCACAAGTGCAAAAGAGTGGAATCTCACTTACGCAGCTTTACACCGATTTTATGAAAGCAAAACATCAACTCGAGCATGAACGTCGGCGCAATAAATCGTTGCAGCAGAACTTTGACGATCTAATTCAAGATCTCGAAGTGCGCGCGCCGATTATCCAAGCAGAGAGAGAAGAAGCAGCGAGGCTTAAGAGCGAGATTGCAGATATGTCGACATTGCTTGACGATACTGAACGGGAAAAAGAAGAAGCTGATGCTAAAGTTGACGAGTTGAGCGCCAAACTTAATGATGAGCAGCGTGAAGTTCATATTTATCGCCAGCGTGAGTATTCCTATAACTTTTGTCTATGTGCGTGATTACAGAACTAATTGGATTTGTATAGAGGTGCACGATCTTTCGCGCCAAGTTCAGCAACTTGTGATTGAATTGCAATCTCATGTTACCGGCGCAGGTCCGCTGTCTCCAGCCGAGATGTCCGAGCTACGTAAATTGATCGAGGCTACATCGACGGCTGGCACCAGCGAGTCCGACACCGGTGCGCTGATTTCAGAACGTCTGGTGACTTTCAATAATGTCATTGAATTGCAACAGCAGAACCAGAATCTGCTGCGCGTGACGCGTGAATTGGGCGATAAACTCGAGCACGAGGAAGCCGAGACGCGTCGTCGCATGGAGAATCTAGAAGCAGCTGCTATTGAAGAGAAGCAGCGAATCATTGATAATCTTGATGCCGAACTCAAGCGCACAAAGACGAAGATGGACGCGTATCAGCGCGAGCGTGATATGTTTAGAAGCATGCTTTCCGGAAACGAGCAGCAATCTGCGCAGCAGCCTGCATCTCAACAGCCTCCCGGCGCAGACACAGTGTCAAAGGCGACCTACGATGAGATAGTGGCCAAGTATGAGGCCGCTTCGGCGAAACTTGCACAAGTTGAAGCCGAGCACTCGGAACTCCAGGCACAATATAGCGCTTTCCGCACCGAATCTGCCGTAGATCTCAAGTCGATAAACGAGCAATTGACGCGCATTTCGGACGAGCGATCAGCAATGCAGCAAGAAATCGGTCGCGCGCATACGCAGCTTGAGTTATCCGCCGAGCGAATGAAGATCATGACTGATAACTACGAGATGACGAAGCGAGAAAACGAGACTTTGCAGACTCGCATTGCGCAAGTGCAGGAGCACGCAATGCGGCAAGAGACTATCACACAGCAAGTCGCGAATGAGATGACGGAAGCCAAGAGTACGCTCGAGACTCTTCGGTCGCAGACGGCTAATTTGAAGGCTGAAAAGTCGTTGTTCGAGACGATCAAGCAGAGACTTACCGCTGAAAACGAATCGCTGATTGGCGAACGGACGAGACTGACCGAGATGATAACATATCTTCAGTCGGCTGAAGCCGAGCGCGAGAAGTCTGATAATGAAGTGCGGACACGGTTGATTGCGCAGGTTGAAAGCCTTGAATCTGAGCTTGCGCAGACCAAGAACAAGCTTGATGAAGAGACTGCTAATGCGCGAAATATGGGTACAAGACGCGAATACGAAGTTAAGGAAGTTACGGATAAGCTGGAGAAGCAGGCAAAGGAGTTTTCCGATAAGATTGAGAGTATCACGCAGGAACTTAGCTCGACTAAAGAACTTCTTGCGCAATCAAAGGCCAAAGAAGATGAACTTAATGCCAAAGTTAGCCAGCTTACCGCGTCTTTGTCCACGGCTGAAGAGAAAGCCAAGTTATTCCAACGGCAAATCGAGGACGATAGTTTCAGTGTTACGCGAACGCTCGAGACTGAGATTGTACAGCTTAAGACATCTCTTGAATCTGCGCGTGCTGAACTTGAGACTACCAAGGATACGGTTGAACATTTGACTGGAATCGCACAGGCGGCTGAGAGTGCGCTGGAGTCTATGAACGCTACGCACGACCAGTACAAGAATGCAGTTGAAGCACAGCTGTCTAGCAAAAATACTTCAATTGAGACTCTTAAGGCTGATGTTCAGAGACTTTCATCCGAACTCGCGGAATCTACTGCCGAGCTTGGAAAGGCTCAGGACGCCGCGGTTGAGAGTTCACGTGCTCGTGAGGCCGAGATAGCTGATCTCAAGAAACAACTCGAGCATGCAAAGACAGTCGAGGCTCGACTCAACACCTCGATCCGCGCTTTACAGAACGATATCAAGCGCCAGGCTAAGATCACAAAGGAGTCGCAGAGTAATTACGAAGCAGAACTCGTCAAGCATGCCGCTGCCGCGCAGGAAGTTCAGCGATTGCGCACGCGGATTAATGAGAATGCCGGGTTTGTTAAGTCTATGCGTGAAAAGGCGGAGAGTGCTACGAGTGAGTTGGAGCGTAGTCAGAGTAGCTGGGATTCGCAGCGCATTACTTATGAAAAGGAGATTGATGATCTTAAGAAGAGGTATGTATTAGTGATGAGTTGTTAGGCGCGGATATATACTGACGATTTGCAGATGTGAAAGCCTGATAGAGCAGAACAAGTTGTTGCTCAATCAATTCGAATCTCTCAGCACACAAGTGTCGCGCGTGCAGAAGCGGCGCAGTATGCTGTCGTCACCGGGTACACCAGTTCGCGGCACACCAGGCCGGGTGACTGAATCACCAGCGCCTCCTTCGGCGCCAGGTACACCGACACCAGCTGCCGCTAGCACTCAGGAGACTGACGTTGATGTCGGCTCGGGTGGACAGCAAGATTCTGCTGTCATGGACGACGCCACCGAAGATATGCGTGAGATCATCAAGTTCCTTCGTAACGAAAAGGAGCTCGTTGACGCGCAACTCGAGAGTAAGATGCAAGAATCCCGAAGATTGCAGCAGAAACTCGATCACACCATTGCCGAGCTTGACGAGGTTCGGGTACAGCTTGCCGCTGAGCGCGAGATGAATGCCAACGCACCAAAAGAAGCCGCCGAGTATGAAGAATTAATGAAAAAACTGAACGATATCAATCTCTTACGCGAAAGTAATTCGACTCTGCGCGAGGAATCGAAGCGGATGACTGCCAAAGCTAAAGGACTGGAGAAGACTATTCAGGGGCTTAAGGCCAAGATCCAGCCTTTGGAAGACAAACTGGCTGAAGCGTCGGCTGAAGTCGAAGCCAAACAGGCGAGAATTAAGATTTTGGAGGAGGATAATGAGAGATGGAAGAATCGGACCCAGCAGATTTTGCAGAAATACGAGGTGAGTAGTGAATCATAGACGAATAATGAGAAGGGCCCGACTAATCTTTGTGGTATAGCGCGTCGATCCTGTTGAACTGCAAAACTTGAAGGAAGAAGTCGAGAAATTGACAATTGATATCAAGACAGTGACAGCTGAACGCGACAGTCTCAAGTCTCAAGCTGAGAACGTTACAAAGCAGAAAGACGCTGAACTAGAGAAGATCCACGCTGAGCTCGCGAAGGCTATTTCTGAAAAGGAAGCATATGTCAAGAGTAAAGAAGAGGAACTTACGAAGATCAAGACGGATTTGGAGGCTGCTAACAACTCTATCCAAACTGAGAAGGCTAATGTGCGTACGATTGTTCGATTTAATGAGGTAATGTTACTAACTGGGTGATATAGGTTGAGCATCAAGTTAGCAAATTCGATCGTCTTCGCACCGAGTTTAATAAGCGACTGAAACAGCTTCGTGAAGAACGACGCGCGGAAGTTGAGAAATTTCAAAATACGGAAGCAGAGCAATTGAAAGAAATTGAAGAGCTGAAGAAGAACATGGATCAACAACGCGCGAGCCAGGTTAGCGCGTCGGAGCAGGAAGCGTCCACGACGACGAGCGTGGCTAACGAACCGGAAAGCGATTCCGCTACTGCGCAGCCGGCGACGCAGCAGCCTGCTTCTGTGGCTGGAACGCCTACGATTTCTCCTGCTGGTACGCCAGCTGATACTTCTGCTGTTGTGCCCACCAGTGCACCGACCGGTGCGCCTGCTGCACCAGGCGACTCGGATGCAAGAGTAGTTGAGCTTGAGAAGAAGATCTCAGACTTAACATCTCAGCTCGCGACCGCAGAAGAAAAAGTCAAGACTTTGACTGCTACCAATAACACGCTTAACGAAGAACTGGCAAAGGTCAAGGGCGAACTTGAGGAAGCCAAGAAGGAGACCGAAGCAGCCAAAGCGGCGGCGGCGGCGGCGGCGGCGGCAGCTTCCGCAACAGCAGGTTCATCAACAAGTGACGGCGAACCTGGTGCCGCTAACGACACAGCTAAACTCGACGCACTGAAAGCCGAGCTCGAAGCGAAGCATAAGGCTGAACTAGAAGCTGCGTTGGAAGCTAAAGTCAAAGAACTCGAAGCGCAGAGAAGCGAGTTGATTAACAATACCCGCGAAGCCGCGCAGAAGGAAGCCGGTATGCGAACGATGCTGTTGCAGCGGAAAGCTGAGAAAGCCGAAGCGGATAAGATTGCTGCGCAGCAGGAACTTGAGAGGTTTAAAGCTGGTGCTGGTCAGCAGCAGCAGCCCCAGCAGAGACCTGTACAGGCTCTGGGTCAAGGTGCTCAGTATAATATGTCGCCGCAAGCTGCTGTGTTTGTTCCTTCGGTTGGGCAGACTGGTTCGCCTGCGCCGGGCGGAGTGCCGCCTAGATCGGTAACAAATACACCAGAACCTACTACTGCACCACCACAGGCACCGAGAACACTACATATTCAGGGTGTATCCCAGCAACAGGGAGGCGCAGTTCCCGGAGCAAGCGGGGCCCGACAGATCCCCAGGCCAGCGATGCACTCGATAGCTGGCACCGCGGCAGCAGCACAGCAGGCTACGCCTCCTCAAATACCTACGGGGCCGCAAGCAGGGCAACAACCTGGGCGCGTTGCAGCTAGACAGTCGCAATTACCTACGTTGCAGCGGCCCGGCGTGCAGCATGTCCGACCTGGGATTTCCCAACAGGTGATGCAGCATTTAAACCCCGGAATCGCGCGGCGGGGACCATTGCTGATGCGTCCTGGCAGTGTCGGTAGTGCGTCGGAGACACCTGCGAGTGAAGAAGGGCCGCAGGGCACGAAGCGGGGACGCGACGAAGAAGGAAGCGGGTCTGCGCCGGAGACGCCAGGAGAAACCGGGGAGGCGATGAAGAGGCGGCGCGAAGAGACGCAGTAAAAGGAGGTTATCGAGTTGCAATATTAGAATAGTTCTGAATTAACTGTCCGAAAATATAGATGGATTCTCAAAATAAAGTGTAGCCTGAACCGCACTCTGGGGAAGTGACGTCAAGATGAAGACCAGATCGGGCATGCTGTTTCGAGGATCGCAAGCTCGACAATTGACAAAGATGGTTTCTCTGGACTGCGGATGGATAGAGAACAAAGAATGAGACGGCGGAGTAAAATCTGATCAACGGAATTGCGAGAACAGGTCGGCAACTAATACAGAGACTAAGCTGGAGATGCAGACGCGCGAGTGAGGCGTATAGAGCAGCCCTGGGAAAAAGTAGATGAAATAAATTACAAGAGAAAACCTGGTCGCATAGTTCGTGGGCAACGTCGGAGTTTGCTAACTTATGATTATGTTTTACTATACCGAGTGCCGTGAGAAACGAGATATTGTGAATAAAGTGATGTAATCTGAGCTAATTATACGATACATTATAGACGACAATAATACCAATAGATGAACCATTGTTATCAGTAGACAGACGGCCGTAAGAACTGTTCATTATGCGATTGGTTTTCCTTCTGGTTGGATCAAAAGCACCGCATCCACGCATGGCCATCACATGGCTACGCTAACCGATTTCCCCTCTTCTTGTCCACCATCTCTAGATTTATATAAATATATGAATATATATATATATATCTACTCTTGGCTGCCGAAATGCAGTCCATCAACCACCAACAACCAGAATGACAGTCGCAGAACAAACCGAAGCAAAGGCAGAAAACTGGGTGCCGGTCCTGGAATCGCCCGTCTTCGCCCCGCGTAACCTCAAAATTGTCTGCGCAGGTGCCGGATATGCGGGCCTGATGCTTGCGTACAAAATCCAACACGACCTCAAATGCGAAGATAAAATCGACCTGGTAATTCATGAGAAAAACGAAAATGTCGGAGGAACTTGGTATGAAAACAAGTATGCCGGCGCTGCGTGCGATGTGCCGGCGCATATCTATACGTTCATGTTTGAGCCCAACCCTGACTGGTCTAGTTTCTACGTCGGTGCCAAGGAAATCCTCGCATATATCATGCGCACCACGAAGAAGTACAAATTGGACAAACACGTGCAATTTGAGAGCCGAATAACAAAAGTCATTTGGGACGAGGACGAGGGGAAGTGGAATGTTACCAGTGTGAAGAAAGATGGAACGCAGACCGTTGAACAGGCTGACATCTTTGTCGACGGATCCGGAATCTTGAACAAGTGGACTTACCCTGATATCAAGGGAATCAATGATTTCAAGGGACACCTAGTGCACAGTGTCTCATGGGATGAGTCGCATTCATACACGGGTGAGCGTGTCGCCGTTATTGGAAATGGCTCGTCAGCTATCCAAATCGTGCCACAAATCGCAAAGGATGCTAGCTATCTGGTTAACTTGTTGAGAAATCCGACATGGATCAGTTCGGGATACGCTGCTCATTTGACAAAGACCGGCGAAAACTTCAAATGTAAGTCCCGACTCTCTATTACTATTGACATAGGATGCAGCTAACGTCCGACCAAGATACGGAAGAAGAAAAAGAGCGTTTCAGAAAGGATCCAGAGTATTTCCATGAATATCGCCGCAATATGGAGCACGAGTTCAACAAATTCTTCTATGCCCTCATCAACGGCACGCCGCAGCAAGTCGCCGCTACGGAGGCCTTCACTGAGATCATGAAGCAGCGTCTCAACCACGACGAAGAACTCTGCAGCAGGCTTATTCCGGACTGGAAAGTTGGCTGTCGCAGACTCACGCCCGGTGAGGGATATCTCGAAGCATTGACTGAGCCGCATGTCGAGGTCGACTTCACCGGAATCGATCACATTACAGAGGACGCCATCGTGCTCAAGAACGGTCGCAAGATCAAACTTGATGCCATCATTTGCGCGACGGGCTTTGATGTCTCGTATAAGCCTAAATGGACGCTCTCCGGACGCAATGGCGCGAGCCTGGAAAAACTCTGGGACGATCATCCAGAAGCGTACATGGGTGTGTGTGCGCCCGAGATGCCAAACTACTTCATTGTCAATGGACCGAACTGCCCGATTGGCCATGGTTCTCTTTTGTCGGTCATGAAGTGGACGATTGACTACATCACTGATTGGGCTCAGAAGATTGCGCGCGAGGATATCAAGTCAGTGATGGTAAAGCAGCGCGCGATAGCAGACTACAACGAGTACTCGCAAGAGTTCTTGAAGCGCATGGTGTGGACTAGCAGCTGCCACTCGTGGTATAAGAGAAATGGTCGAGTGACGGGTATGTATGCGGGCAGTATCCTTCACTATAAAAACGTTATGGCCACCATCAGAGGAGAGGACTTCGACATTGAGTACAGAAGCAAGAACTCGTTCAGGTTTATGGGCAATGGACTTGCGCAGGTCGAGGTTGATGGAGGAGACCTGGCAAGCTACTTGTAGGCGAGTTATATTACGTAAACACACGTGATGTTTTTCGGGAACGTGTCGGTGCACGAGAAAGGCACAGGCAGCCGACGATGCCCGGTTCCCGATGGGCGGCCGGCAGGACACCTGAGAGAGAATTTGATAGGCTGCGCGATGATTTGGCCCGCGAAGGAAGCAATTGAGAGACTAGCGAATAAACGAAAGCGAATAAAGACGCAGAATAACCAGAACAGCTCCACCGCGCTTCTCTGGCCCTTTCTCTGTAATTTCACGCCCTTTGCGTGCGTATGACATAATCAAGGCTGCTTCCGTCTGTGCGACCCCACCGCGCCTTAAAAGCTCCATCCCACGCTCGAAGCTTACTTCTCACCACCTCCACCACTTTCTGCTGCACCCCCCTTCTCGAACGCTCGTCTTCTTCCAGCACAATGTCTAGCGGATTCTCTACCTCGGGCCCCGACGGTGGCGACGCCATCAACGAAATCAAGACGGACATCGTCACGCTCACCCGTTTCATCCTCGACGAGCAGTCTCGTGTCGCGACCGGCACCACTGGCGACTTCACCCTTCTGCTCAATTCGCTCCAGTTCGCGTTCAAATTCATCTCGCACAACATCCGTCGCGCGACACTCGTCAACCTCATTGGTCTCGCCGGCGCTACAAACTCGACCGGCGACGACCAGAAGAAGCTCGATGTTATCGGCGATGAGATTTTCATCAACGCCATGCGCGCCTCGGGCAAGGTCAAGGTCCTTGTCTCTGAGGAGCAGGAGGAAATCATTGTCTTTGACGGCGATGGCAAGTACTGCGTTGTCTGCGATCCCATTGACGGCTCGTCCAATCTCGACGCCGGTGTCTCGGTCGGCACTATCTTTGGCGTCTACAAGATCCAACCCGGCTCGTCTGGCACGGTTGCCGATGTCCTTCGCCCTGGAACCGAGATGGTTGCCGCCGGTTACACGATGTACGGTGCGTCCGCCAACCTGGTCCTCACCACCGGCCATGGCGTCAATGGCTTCACTCTCGACTCCGCCCTCGGCGAATTCATTCTCACGCACCCCGACATGAAGATTCCCAAGCAGCGCGCCATCTACTCGGCCAACGAGGGTAACACTGTATACTGGGACAAGCCCACGCAGGAGTACTTCCACTCGCTCAAGTATCCTTCCGAGGGCTCCAAGCCGTACTCTGCTCGTTACATTGGCTCCATGGTCGCTGACATGCACCGTACGCTTCTCTACGGAGGTATCTTCGCCTACCCGGCCGACTCCAAGAGCAAGGACGGCAAGCTGAGAATCTTGTATGAGTGTTTCCCGATGGCGTTCCTTGTCGAGCAGGCCGGTGGCCTCGCTACCGATGGCCGCAAGCGTATTCTCGACATGGTTCCCGAGCACATCCACTCGCGCAGTGGAATTTTCCTTGGCTCGGAGCTCGAGGTGCAGAAGGTCATTGATATGTACAAAAAGCACGATGCTTAAATGATGCTTCAGTTTACGTTATTTTCTTTCGCTTTTGGTTTGCATAATCTTTCCGACACAGTCTTTTCTACCTTCTTTTTTTTTTGCATCAATTGAAAACGTTGTCTAGCAGTTAGTCTGCCTACCTTTTGATGATAATGCACACTTTCGTTGCATCAATGTACTAATAATCTCGGTCCCTGTGATTGATATTTTTATATTATTTTTGTTGTCTTTGTATTGTGGTTACCGGCTGGCACTATTGGCAATCAATGTAATTGCCTTCTTATTTAACAAACTCTCAAGAGAATAAAAGAAAACTTCATGATAATAGCTTGTTGTCTTGTAAATGTCATATCCGCTTAAATATTCCTATTAGCAAATTCAGAATCCTCTGCGTTCTCCGGCCGGCCGACTCCAGCCCAGCCCATCAATTTCATTGTTTTCCCCGCGTTCAGCACCAAAACCCTATGAAACGTTGGATTAGGGTATTTTGACCAGGGTGGGGGCCGAAACGCGTTGCGGTTAAAAGTTCAGACGCGTCAATCACTTTATGTGGTGTTTAGAGTCTAAACAACCGCGATGGCAAAGAAAACGAGAAAAGCAAAGGAAGAATACGGCGAAGAAGAGCTGCTGGAGGAAGTTGAGCAGGGAGAAATTGATCCGTATGAAGTTCTCGAGATAGCGAAGACTGCGACTGCTGAGGAAATCAAGAAAGCATACCGCAGACTCGCGTTACGGCAGCATCCTGACAAAAACCCAGACGATAAGGATGCTCACAAGAAATTCCAGGAACTGGTGTTTGCGTATGGTATACTTTCTGACGAAGCGAAAAGAAAGCGGTATGATGAGACCGGACGTGTGGACGGGGATGAAGGCTTTGGCGAGGACGGGTATGGATGGAAGGAGTTTTATGATGATATGTATGGGAAGACCATTACCAAGGAGATGATTGAGCAGGATAAGACGGATTATCAAGGTGAGTTTCCTTTGTTAATATGCGTTCATATTTTTAGCGGGGATTTCGAGAATAGCTGACAAGAAAACGCAGGATCCGAGGAAGAAAAAGGAGACATTTTGAGATACTACACCGAATCTAAAGGGAAACTAGACTACATTTTCGAGAACGTGATCCACTCTAATATTCTTGACGACGAGACCCGATTCCGACAAATAATCGACGAAGCAATTGCCAATAAAGCCGTCAAACCGTATAAATCATATACCAGCGAGTCATCTGCCATGAAATCCAAACGACGCAAAAATGCGCAAATGGAAGAACTCGAAGCTTCGGAAATGGCGAAAGAGATTCTCGGCAAAGATCACAAGAAAGTTAATGATGAGAATGATTTAGCGGCGTTGATTAGGAAACGAAATCAAGATCGAATGGGGTCATTTCTCGATGATTTGGAGAGTAAATATGCGCCGTCGAGTAAGAAAAAGTCGAAAAAAGGAATTCCGGATGTTGATGACGATGCATTTGCTGCTACGCAGAGTAAACTTTTGAAGAATAAAAAGTGATGCTTTTGTAAAATACACAAATGTTTTATTAGTATCCACCGTAGAAAATATAATCTATTTTACAGATAACGAGCCCTGCCCGTTGTTTTTATTAATCGAACCCATAATGAAAGAAACCCAATACTTAAATCCAAACAATAAACAATTTCATAAGAAAATTAAATGCATCATTAATAATGTAGAGAAAAATCAAGGCTCGCCAGGCTTTTTATAATTACAAGCCACAATCTTGATCTTCTCACCCACTACTTGTTCATTTCCTTCCATTTTGAAATGAACGTCTTTGATTATAAACGTCCACACATCATCGCAGAACCGGTAAATGTCAAGGTGCCCTTTGAATGATAATCTGGTGGCTTTGGTTTGGTCGGATAATATATCAGTAATGCATCGGTCAAACTAGATTAAACGTCAGAAGCGGATTAGAAGCAGAATCGTAAACTGGTAGATATACAGTAGCCAGAATCTTCATTGCCAGTTGTGGTTGAATCTTTGAATCTCTTGAAAGAATCATTATTAGTATTTCAAATCGTATGCCAAATAACATAAAATCACATACTTGATCAACTCATCCAGTGCATCAGTCAACGCAACCCCAATACTAATTCACTATTAACCTCACATTCTCACAATCACACAATCGCCAGCCACGACTCTTGGGAATTCATCGCAGACCAAAGAAGGAGAAAACGAACCTGCTTCGCCGGTATAATTCATAATACGCATTCCCACTCATGTCCTCTTTTAAATCAACACAGCTACCTTTTCAAAAAGTCACTCTAATCAATCTTCTCTCGCTTATTCAGCCTTCAAATACTGTATTGTTATATACTGTATTGCCCGCAGGTTGCAGAAAAGAAAGATTGATCTTGCAATATTGACGATTGCTAAGCGGGAAGACAGCGCTGTAGACAGTATTCGCCGAATTATGACGGTCACGTGTACATAACTATCAAACAGCTAACTGTTTACACGCCATATTAGACCATACCGCGCTCTTGTTATGGCAGAAATATGATGACGTTGAGTGCATAAAATGTTTAGTCAGGTAGACTAAATTAAGTTTTTTTAATTGGAAATTGCCTTGGTGGCTTAGTTGGTTAAAGCGTGAGTCTCATAATCTCAAGGTCGTGGGTTCGACTCCCACCCGGGGCACTATATTTTTGCCTTTTCTATTTATCATTAATAGAGCCGCCGATATTCTTACAGCTAGTTTTTGGAATCTATTTCATTATAGGAAACGAATATATTTAGACAGCCAAACTAAATCCTTTTTTTCGCCTTGAGTTCCTTGCACGTAGGACAATTTGGCGAAGAACGCATTTTCTCCTTTATAAACGCCAAATGCGTAACTTTATGCGCAACGCTCTTGATTCCCATCGCGTAAGCTGAGCCATCTTTATTTCCGGGCCAGACTTCGTCTTCTTCTGAAATCTTTTCCTCGGCGTTGACGTCGTGGTTTACTTGTATGGCGCGAAGTTTAGCGAGCAGACTTTGTTCGGAAAACATGTGGCCGCAAGGGAATTGCAGTAGTGTATCTGACGATTTAAACGATTCGAGTTGCTCGATATCGAATTTTATAGCGCGCGCGCGACCGTTTCGTAGCTGGGCCGAATAGGCTTCCACCTCGCCGTTGAGGATCATAGCTGCGCCTTGCGCAATCGATAACGCAAGTTCGTACTCATGCAGTATTCTCTGGAGCGCACTCTTAAGACCTTCGATCTGCATGCCTTCTTTGATTCGTCGGACAAGTGTAATCGGATCGATTGCTGTACCAGCTTGTTCGAGTAATGCGCGGATAAATTTAGGTTTATCCATGCTGTAATCGAGTAAGTCGGTCCATAACTCCTTGTCGTCTTGAGCTTTGGCAAATGTAATCGCTTGATCAACGTCTTGTAGCCGATTGATGATTAGCATTAGCGCGCGCTTGTTCTCACCGGTCTTGCCGAGAATATACACTAGTTCAGGAATATACTCTCTCTTTTCACAAATCTCCGAAGCCTAAAGATATGAATTGTTAGCGAGCTAGTAGAAAAATGAAAAGAGTATAATCACCTTTTCGAGATCGTAACTATTGCTCTTCTTGAAAAACTCAAGCAACTTAGGACGATCATAATCCGCATATAGATTCACAAGTAAATCCGAAAAGCCCTGCGACGCAAACGGATCAACCATCTGCAATCTCTCCAAATACAAAAATGCCATAACTTCCATCCCAGACTTCATAACCTGATCAACAACTTTCTCTGGCAACAGCTCAAGTCGTCCTTCGACTACAAGGTCGACGGCTTCGGCTGATTTCTCGCGAATAACAGTCACCGGCGCGGATTCTAGCTCTTTGACTGAAACATTTATCGTCATGATCTCCGGGATCGAAGGGAGCATCGATAATAGCAAATGCTGGTCGCGGATTAAATCAATAGCCGCCGGATCTTGAATATGTAGTAAATGACCAATTGCCGCATTGGGATTTCCGATCGATACGTAAATCTTTGCAATATTTTGCCGTAGCTTGCGATCATCTTCGTCTTTCAGTTTATTCTCCATCAAAGCAATTATACTCTTTGCGTCGTATAATTCGATCGGCCAGGTATCCAGGAACTTGTACATTTGCTCCTTATCATTATTCAGATAATGACCTAGTACCATCTCGTAAATCACACTCGAGAGCTCTGGTGATGTAGTGGGCAAGTATCCCGCAATATCAGCAACATGACCACCGGTCACAAACACCCACGCCCATCGCTCCCACTCCTCTCTCAGAGACCGTTCAAGCTCAGTCTCCTCTTCTTCAATCTCTGATCCTGCAGCATGTGGAATCGGTGTCGCTGTCAACACTTTCCGAAGCGTCAGCCCGGCAGTATGCCACTGATCCGCCTCGATCAACTGTTCAACCCACTTCGCGCCGATCTCCCGCCGACGAGTATCCTCAACCAATCCCTCACTCATGTACCAAGCCTCCTCGAACTTCTTGCGCTCTAAAAGCCATTCAAATCGGTCATTTTCGTCGCGCTCGGTAGCAATCACACCGTCTCTGGCCGATAGCACGTAAAATCTCCGACCAGAGTTCGGAGCCGTCGGAAACCCTTTACTACCGGCGCTCCACACGCCCAAATGGTAATCATTAGCACCAAGACGTTCATACCCGCGAAGTGAGATTTGATCAGCCGACAACTCTTCGCCAGAAGTAGGCGATACGAGACGTAATTCTGGAGTCTGCGCAAGCGGTCGTGGTACTTCTTCAGTTGGCGCCGGCGGAGGGTTATACGTCAATATCAGTAAAGAATCGTCGTCGTATTTAAGAACTCCGGAGACTAGTCCGTCAATACTGAGTATAGTCTCGACCTCGGATTTGCGCTCACTCATTAGAGGAGATACACCGGTTTGTCCAATATGTTTGGTTTCCCCTGTCTTGATTACTTTGATGATCCAGATTGTGTAAGCCCAGCCGACGAGGAATTTGTTTGGCGAGATCCATGATATCCGTGGACGATAAAGATCTGGGCGTGGCGAGTCTTTTGGCAAAGCGATTCGAGAAATTCGAGAGCGAGTTGGCGCGTGGTATAAATGAATTCCCTAGACATAAACATATTAGTCCTTTGTTTGCATGCATATCAGAAATTAAACAGCCTACAGAATCATTCATGGCGACAATAATATCGCCTGTCCAGTCAGTGTTATTGATCGGCCCTTCTCCATGGAACAACGTAGTATCAGTCTGCCGACCAAGCCAGCCTTTCTCCGACATAATTAGACTACACGCAGTTCCACCCGATACAAATGTCCGCGTGGTTTGGAAATTAGGGTCAAGTGAAACGGCATGAACTGGTCTCAAAAAATCAGAAGCTGAGATGTCTTTCGGGTCATTCACCGAGGCAATCACTACTCGTCCGTCTAGTGATGCCGAGGCTATAACTGTACCGTCCGTCGACAACGATAAAATGGAAGCCGAGTGAGCTCTATACGTTCGAATTGGTTCTAGTTCGGGTGTAGTGACATAAAGAGTTCCGCCATGTGTCGCAAACACTAAAAAGTCGTCATGGGCAAGAAAGGTCGATAATGGATCTGAAGAGAATAATGTCGGCGGAAGCTGTACTATTCGAGTGTACTTCAACCGTGGCTCATCCTCATCATCATCATCTTCGTCGTCCTCGTCGTCGTCCTCTTCCGATTCTTCCTCTTCCTCCTCCTCTTCTTCTTCTTCTTCAGACTCCTCCTCTTCAGATTCTTCCTCCACCTCTTCGTGCTCTGAACTACTGCTGTCAACAACTTCAGTATATCCAGCGTTAAAAGCTGCAGTACGGCCCTCGTCCTCATCAGACGATGACCCATATGACTCGTCCTGCGCTACCATCATATTCCGTGTCGACATTTCCGTATGTACTAATCAGCTGGGAACGGCGGCTACCGTAGTCTTCGTCTTCGCTAGCAATAACAGAAGAATAGCGGATATCGCGAATCGTTCAAACGCCTGATGCCGCGGTGGGAGCATCTACTATAAACTCTAAATTATCGCAGGGATTAGGGTCGACGGCGCCGGATTTGAAAAAAGGAATTACGTAATGGATAAGGTAATCCACAAATTGATTTTAAGCCTAGAAAATATAACGGCGTTTTAATTATTTAATAAAGGACTATAAAATAATCTTCAGGACGCAGAAAAAGTATATGCGGCCGCGTAAGAAAGAATGTCGCGCTGGAGATGAGAATCTGGAAAATCAATGATGGACATGTGTCGCCATTCATTTATATTTTTCGCCTTGGATAGTTGCAACGACTTTTCGAGACTGTCGCATACGTCTGAATTCACATAACCAGATACCTTGCCAAGTACCAGTTGCCAGTTTACCATCGCGGATAGGAACCGTGACAGAGGCGCCGATTACTGTTTGTCGGTTAGAAGTTGTAGGAAAGTAAGGAAGTGAAGATTCGGGACGACTTACAGCTACTTCGGATGTGAGCTGGCATATCATCGCTTCCTAAACTAATATGTTAGGCAAGGACCTGTATAGAATGTACAAGAGTAGAAACGTACCTTCGGCATCATGTCTAAAATTCCAACTTTCTGGGGCAATTTTCTCCAATGCGTCAGTCATATCCAAACGAACGTCCGAATCCCAGTTTTCATTCAACGTAAGTGCAGCTGACGTATGCTGCATGAAAAGATTGACGAGTCCGACCTTATATTCTTTCAACTCCGCCAGATTTTGGATAACTTCGTCGGTCACCAAGTAGCAGCCACGAGTGCGTGGGGACATTTGAATTGTTTTCTGAGACCACGACATTTTTATTCGTTTGTTGTAAGAATCGGGTAATGAGAATTAATGTTAGTAGCTGCAGGCGATTGACTATGCGAGAAGCTGGCAAAGTCAAGTCGTGTAGATTCCAAGGACAATCAGTGATATTAATTGTCGAATGATGTCATTGATTAGCGTCCTAAGTTGGTGCTATGAGCACCTTCAACTTACCTGTAGGAAGTGCTTGATTCTGTTTATTCACCGTAACTTTTATACCAGAATATACTGCCAAATCAGCCGCTTGCTATCTACGTCTCCAAGCAGTCAAGCTCTGATGTCCGCTACATGATGATGCAGAGAATTGTTTTACTCGTCGATTGCCGTGATAGCTGTTGTTCAGACTGCTGATGAAAATAGAAAGAGAAAGAAGCTGATTAATATATACTTTTCTTTGCATCCCGGCCGTCGGTCTCATTTGATCTCCAGTCCAGCTGCAATTACATCTTACACAGCTCATAAAAATCCGTGATTATAAAACAGAATGCAATTGATCGGACGTCTTATTCGGTGTGTGGCAGTGACAGCCATGATGCAAAGAGCAAGAAAACGCAAGTCCTTGACGCCGAGAGGTGTTGCCGCCGGGGTGATTATAGGATATATACATGCTCTTCATCCATGGTCGATATTTACTATATTGTTATTTGGGTTTTTCGTCAGTGGTACAGCATTCACAAAAGTACGGATTACGCTCTGACGACTCAGAAGATTGAGAAAGCTGATGGTGGGTATTGTCTAGGTTAAAGCGAATGTCAAAAAAACACTTACTGCGTCGCCAACTGGTGAAAGTCAAGGTGAAGGACCGAGGACTGAAATCCAGGTGTTGGCTAATTCATTGGTGGCGACGGTGCTCATTTTGCTGCATATGATGCTGAGGTCTTCGGATTGCTTCGGCGCTGATCTGTTAGCAGTCGGAGTGATGATGTACGCTTAATCCAGTGACATATGGTCCTTCCAAATGAGCAAGCTAATTTATAGATATAGACAATATGCAGCCGTGACGGCGGACACATGGTCCTCAGAACTAGGCATCCTTTCCAAAACCCGGCCGATCCTGATCACGTCATTGAGAACATGCCCGCCTGGCACGAATGGCGGCGTGTCACGATTTGGCTTGACGACAGGGTTGGCGGGTGGCGTGTTCATTGGCGTTCTAGCTGCGCTTTTCGCTCCGGTCTGTGGGTCTTGGACGGTTATCGATCGAGTGAGATTAGTGTTTGGGATCGGGGTCAGTGGCTTTGCTGGCAGTGTTTTAGATTCCATTTTAGGTGCTACGTTGCAGCAGTCTGTAGCGAATGAAAAGGGCTTGATTATAGAAGTCGAAGGGGGTGAGAAAGGGCAGTTGCGCGGACGGGTTGTATCTGGTTTGAATGTGTTGAGTAATAACGGGGTGAACTTGCTTATGGCCGGCACAACCACAGTATTGGGTATGATGGTCGCGTATAAATTTTATGGGTACCGATAGAGAACAATAGATAGCTGAGACTATAGTGAATAATTGACTTTAAAAGAAACTGAAGTTGGGAGAGAATGAACAGTCAAGTTCGGGCCGGTACGGATGATGAAGCTTAATTTCGAAGCAAAGTAAACTCAATTGCTGATTAGGTTCTAGACTCGGCTTTTGACATTAAGTGGTGGAATAGGTGAGAGAGGAGAGGAAGTAATTGAGAATGATCCAAAGAAGAGACTGTGAGAAGTGTGGGTTCGAGAAGCTTTGAATAAGAACCGGATCATGTGGTTGCGATACGACGAAATATGACTTTGAGGCTTGGATTATAGTTGTAATCAAAGGCAGGAACTGCGGCAGACCGAGTGGAGTACACGAGGTCATGTGTTTTACGAGGGCTGGTTCAGCAATAATAGTAGCAAAAAAGCTTTGAAATAGGCCAACGCAGACGAGGTGGAAGATGCATAGAGCAGCCACTAGAGTCGCTGACCGTTCACGGGGCGAAGACCGGACAGATTGACGATAATTCTGCATGGCCGGCCAAGCTCGCTTAGAGAGAACTTGGAATTGCTGTTCATTGTCATGCTTGCTGTCACGGCAGCTTATGATATTGCACCGTGCGCTGCTATTAGCATCTGCTTGATGTCTAGATTGCAGCCGGCATATATCGGATCCGTGCAGAAATATACAGAAAAACCGTAAGGGCGCAGGCGATTACAACTGCTGCCGGTCACAGCAGATGGCCATTGTGGCTACTGCGCCACGGGGTTCCGGCAGCCGGCCGAGGACCACAGCGTAGAGCCTGCAGCGCAACGGCACAGGCTGTGTAGAACACGGCGGACGCAGATATTGGGACAGTGCTGCGGTTGATAGCGCTGGAGATGCAGAGAACCAGACAGCGCCCGGGCAAAGCAGGCGGTCGACACGAGAGAGGCACACGAGCGCAGCAGAGCCGGCTAGCGGATCAGATTACGCGTCAGCCCTATCGCAGCCACGAGCAGCGGAGTAATGCGCTAAGCAGGGAACGAGAAAAATCTTAAAGGGCCGGCAAGGCCCAGAGCAGTCGCCGGCCTGACAGCTCACAAACGGACGACCCGCGGCCAGAGGCGGATGCGCGCAGCAAAGCAGCAGAAGCGCGTCCCCGGCACCCGCAGCGCACCGCTCCGTCGCCAACGGGCCGCTGTTTGCTGCTGCTGCTGCTGCTGCTGCTGCTGCTGCTGCGCGTTCGCCCATCCGCACGCCCTCCACCGCGGCCGCCCAGCGCGAGTGCGGCCAGTCGCCGGCCAGGGCTCTCAGACAGCCAAAGCTTATTCGGACTTGGCGCCTCCTGCCCGGCCGCGACCGCTGGAATTCGCCCCGTCTCGACCGCGCTGTGCTCTGCGCTCGCTGCTGCCCGCCAGCCGGACCTCTTCGTGCTCGCGGCTGCTTCTGACCGTCTTTCAGCCCGCAGCCGGCTCAAAGGCGGTCGCTGCTGGCTCAGAGGCTGCTGCTCCGCGCCCGCTCCTCCCAGCCGGCCCAAACAAGCTTCCGGGCGGCCAGGCTAGCCCTAGCACTAGCCCTCGAACGCCCCACCGAGCGAGCCATAATCTGATTTCGTTCGTGGCTTATGCTTAATTCTATCCAGACGCCATCGCGTCGTCTAACCGCTTTCGACTTCGCGGTCTCGAATGGCCTTCCTGTCTCAACTCGACCCGCCGCCGGCGTACCTCCTCCTCCTCCAGTCTGTCGCGCCTCTGCATTCTGTTCGTCGCCGAGCCCATTCATCGCCCAGAGGTTAGCACCAAGTACATGCCCAGACATACGGCTGACCGGTCCTCGTTCTTGACTGTTGCTTGTTCGTCGGCCGCGCATAAGCCCGCCGCTAAGCGAGCCATCTTCTCTTCACCGCCCCTTCCAATGCTGCTCTCTGTGCTGTCTCTGCGCTCCAAACTATATCGCTCTGTATCCGCTCCGAAACCTCTGCTCACGAGCCCTGCTACTAGACTTTCTCGAGCCCCGCCGTTACCCATCACGCTAGAAAAATTCTGCCTCGCTGTCAGCTGTTAAACGATTGGTTCATAGTACCCTCTTCCCGCCTATATAGTATGCCGGTCCCGGCGGCCCGTCATTTTTCCTGTTCTCCAGCTTGACCTCCCGTGCTACTCATCTTGCCGTCTCTTCTTCCCCGCCGTTGACGATGGTAAGCAAGCTTCTGAGCTTCCGCGTTCTCGCTGGAGCCGCCGTTCTTTTTGCTACGACTGCCGTGGCAGAAAAGACCAGAAATTTCCCTTACTGCGCCTATGCCTGTGAGGATCTGGTCTTTGATCAGAACTTCAACTGTACCGACTACACCGGCAACAACTACGCCATCTGTCTCTGCGGCAATAAGAATGTCATGTCTAGTTTGGCGCTCTGCGCTGCCCAGCACTGTCCCGACGAAGCTGCGGGATCCTACCAGCTCGGTCCTAGCTATTGTCATCAGCAAAACGTCCCTTACGACTGGTCTTATGAGGATGCTCTTGCTTATGCGGAGAAACACGTCAACGCTTCCGCAGATCTTGTCTCCTTCGGCTTCCAGACTACTCCTCTTGAGTTTTCTGAAGCCTCTTTCCAGGCTATGTTGCCTACCGAGAGAGAATATTACGGAAACGAGAAGTTTGCTGAAATCTATGGGTATGATATGTGTTCTACTTTTTTTTTTTTTTGAGGCTTGTAGCTAACTGTTGCATATAGAGGTGCTACCATGATCTTCTGGTTCGGCTTAGCTTTCCTTGCCACGGTACGAAACTTGCTGTACAAAATGTTCCCCAAGGCCATGACCCGCGCATTCTACCCCGTCACCATGCTCCGGAAATACTTTGTTGTACCGGCTTTGTTTGGCGGCGCACACACCGAGCCGGCAAAGTTCTTTGGCATCGGATACGCCATGTTCCCATCCCGCGGTGAGACTTTAGCCATCATTGGCTTCATGATCCTCAACACCGTGTTCTTGTTTGTCAACTACAATTTCGACAACAACAATTACTACTGGCCGGATGCCATTAACGTGCAAATCATGCGTTACATGGCTGACCGTACTGGAATCATGTCTTTTGTTCAGATCCCGCCTTTGATCCTTTTTGCTGGACGTAACAACTTCCTGATGTGGGCTACCGGATGGTCATACCAGACATTCATGGTTTACCACCGCTGGATCGCTAGGGTCATGTACATCAACGCTGTCCTCCACTCGGTTGGTTACACTGCTTATACCTTGCACTACGGCAAAGCCGACTATTACTCTGACTTCTCCGAGGCTTATTGGAACTGGGGTGTCGCAGCTACTGTCATTGGTGGTTTCATTCTTTTGCAAGCTCTCTATACTTTCCGTCACAAGTATTACGAGACCTTTTTGTACATCCACATTATTTTCGTTGTTGCCTTTATTCTCTCGCTGTGGTATCACTGCAACACTCTTGGCTGGATGGAATACTTGTACGCGTCAATCGCCGTCTGGGCTTTCGATCGGGCCGTTCGTTTGGTGAGAATCTTTGCTTTCGGTATTACCGCTGACTGCGAGACTGAAATCGTTGGCGATGTGGTTGTTCTCAGCATTCGGGCGCCGATGTACAAGTGGACCGTCGGTGCTGGACAGTACGCATACATCTATTTCCGCCGCTTCAACTTTTGGGAGAACCATCCATTCTCCCTTCTCGAGCGTCGCGGCGACAGATATATCTTTGTCACCAAGGCTAAGGACGGCATGACCAAGAAACTTGCCAAATACGTTTCCAAGACTGGACCTACTACTTTGAACGTCGGTGTCGAAGGACCGTACGGAGAGAAATTCCCCGTCGAGCCTTTTGGAACTGTGTTGCTGATTGCCGGCGGAATTGGTATCTCTGCAATCTACGGCTACGCCAAGGCTTTGAAGGAGAAGGCGATTTCTGGACAACATGTTATCTTACACTGGGTCTGCCACGATGAGCAGACCGTCATGTGTTTGACCGAGCAGATGGCCGAGCTTGCCGCTAGCGGCCAGGTCGAAGTTCACATCCACCTGTCAGTACGCAAGATGATTTCAGACCTCGGTGACACATCCAGTGCTTCGGAGAACGAGAAGGATGAAAAATCGCTTGACGGCAGCGGCGGCGACGTTTTGCAGCCAATTGCCTCACTGACCTCAGCTGGCCGACCGGACTTGACCTCGGTAATCATCGAGACCGTCAACCAGGCTAACTCGTCTGTTGCGATTGCTGTGTGCGGCCCGTTGTCGATGAACGACGAATGCCGAGCCGCTGCGGCCAGAGTGCTTGATGCGAAGGGATCTAACCGCGTCGAGTACTTTGAGGAATCATTTGCTTGGGCGTAAGAGTAATCTTCCTTCTGTGTTTGGATTTAATGTGGATGTTTTTGTTAATAATTTTATTGAGATAATGACTTGTAGTAATATAATAATATCAGAACCAACAGTAGATCAGTGTTGTATGGGTTGCCGAGATGATCAGAACATACGCAAGCAAAATAGCGTAACATCGTTCGAGGAAAGAGGAAAAGTCAAAAAATCTTAAATTGTCGGCAGTATTTCTCGGCATCCCTCGTTTAGCGGAATAAGAGAGCGACAAGGGCGGACCCCCGGTTTCGCCCAAGAAAAGAAACGCAATTATGTGAAAGCAATGCGTGCTAATAGCTAATTACGGGATCATTTGAATTAATATCCCCGCTAGATTATACTCGTTCTCGTTTGATCATCTGGAATCGAAGTGTTCTAGGGTCATGACCTCATCTCTGTTTCGCATTCAATATCAGGTCACTAGGCGGTTTCAACTTCTACGCCCGTCGCCCGGCTTTTGGCCTCGTTTGCCGGTGGATCTCTTTTTTGTCTTGGCTATCGCTGGTCTTGATAAATTTATTCGGCGAAAAGGAGAGCTAGCCAAGGTCTAGATTTTTAATTAGTTTGATATTTTATCATGCATGTTATTCTTTGCACAAGCTTTTGAATACTTTGCTTTTGATTAGTGTGATGGAAACATGTCATTTCATGTGATATGGCTGATCGACAATCCCGTTCCCGCTTCGAAAAGTCCACATCTCGCACATTTAATACGCCTACTAAAAACACATCAATTTTGCTTCACAGTTATCAATTATACTCGCTCAAACTGGTGTGAATGGCCATTGTTCACTTGAAGTTCACGCTAACAAAGTTTATTGTATATAAAGTGCGGGAGTTTTCACATAAGGTTGTGACCGATTTTGCGTTATTCCGGGCCGACAAGTACCGTAGTATCGACGTGGTAATTTCCCGTTTTGTAATTTTTTTGAAAGTTACCGTCGTTAAAAATACATCATCATCATCATCAGTTTTTATACAATCTCTGAAATGCAGGCTGTATAGAAAATAGTGCGACGTTGCGAAAGCTTGGGCTATAAGCGAGACACTTGTGGTCGACGCGTTTCATCAGTTTTGTGCAGGTAACTTAAATTCGAGATTATTTGCGCTAGTTAATACTGCAAATGGCATTGTTCTCTAACAATTTGCAGCCCTTTATTCAAAGACCATGAACTGTGGTCGCAGATAGTTGAGTTACGTAGTAAACAAAATGACTGAATACAGCAGCGTAAAGTAGCTTTATTAAGGTACCAGGTCGATCATTCATACAAACGTGGAAAGCCAAAGAAATAGCTGATTTATTCGTACTCTCGCTTATTTCTCAATATACGAATTCTAGAACTGAGAGATTAGCAAAATTTCTAGAGATAAAGAATACTGGTTATTCATGCAATATTCGCACTCACATGCTGAGCCAAGAACAATCTTCACAGCGACTTTTCAAAGAGACAAAACGTTTTAAAAGTAACTTTTATTGCTGCAATGGCAAGCAGTATTCGAAACTAAGCTATCTGATAAAAACACTCAAATGAGTATTATTATAGTTAGATGCGCTGTAGAATTTTAAGTTATTTGATTACATCAATGAGAAATCGCATGAATCCTTCACCGTACTCAACAAATAAAGATTCACCAACGAAATATATAAAACGAACCTAAACATATTAGCAGTTTTTGCTTTTTTTTATCTCTTTTTAAAGTACCCACGAAATCGAAACAGATAATGTGACAAAAATTCGATGAGACTTATTCATAACGATGGTAACTTTCGCAAAATTACCAAACGCGGAAATTCTTACTATCGTCTCCTTACAAGAACTAAACCATCGTCACGGCCCCAACTACCTTTTCCGATTGATGTCGTTTCCCGCTGTATAAAATGGGCTCGTAAAGTCTGTTCATATCCACTGTGTTCAGGTTTGAACGCTGAAGCTGATATATTGGCGCGCGTGCCATTCAATATAGGCAAATTCAATGAGCGTCCGGCCACAGGTTTATTAGAATAAACTGGTCGCCGAGATACGCCCATATTATAACTGCCAGTTTTGAAAGAATTGCTAATGCACCGCGACGCAAATGAATTTTTTTCTGGCGCGCCAGTTGCAATATTTCGAAGGAGGTTGAGTTTGTGCGGAAATAGATTTGCTTTAACTAGTCACTCGAATCAGTGGCATTGTAATGAGCATGCTCGAATTCAACACTTTTGGCTCGCATTCCAGAGTTGTTGCAGTGACGATACGTGGGATCATCCACATCTATGAACTTCCGTACCATGCGCCGCAACCAGTTCGTACAGCAATATAGAGTAGACTAAAAATAACGGAGAAACTTGTGAGACCTTTCGCACATCATAAAAGGCCAGCATGACCATCTAGGATCAGCTGCATCCAGACCCAGAAGAGTGCACCCCATCCTAGCTGCGAGAGGCACCTTCATGCTCGTCGCAAACTCCAGCTACGTTCGTCGACGTACGTTGCCAAAGGCATCTGCAATGTCAATCATCATGACTGCAGGGAATATTTCGACATCCGAATGCTGCGGCACCTCACTCCTAGTTAATAGACCGAGGCCTTAACTGTCGCTAACACATGGTTACTTTGGAAAGGACATACATTCAGTTAACTTATGAGATTCAATTAGACACCATCAACACAAAACAAAACAAAAGAATCTCGACAATCCGCATTAAAAAACAACAAAAATGCAAAAATCCCGCTCACAAAAAATCCCCAGATTTTGTCTAAAAACTTTTTTCAAACTTCTATTCAACGACTTTAAAAGAATAAAGCAAAGAGAATTAAAATTAATATCCCCTCGCGGATGCAATAATCTCACGTAACCGAGACTCGCTAATCTCATAGCACAGCGGCACTTTGAAGTCCTCGTCAGCAGTCTTTTCATGTCTATATTCACAATCAAACTGGAAATCCTGATCTTCAGCAAGAATTTCTGAAACTAAACTTCTTGCGGATAGATATATCCTCGGCATTCCGTGACCAGTGAATCCAGCGATACAATATTCCTGGCCTTGCTCGACAAAAGAGGGTACTTTTCCAACAAATGGGAACTCATCAGTTGAGAACCCCATAATTCCAGTCCACTGCTTCACGATTTTGAAATCAGAGCTGTACGTTACATTTTTCTCGTCGGTAGGGATCGTTGGAGAAAGGAAACGGGCGTTGTCAAAGCATAGCGTTTGCGTGAAGAAACTGCGTAAATGGAAATCAACGACTCGGTCAATTTCCTCGGATCCGGATTTCCGAGAAGAAAACGACTCAACTCCCTTATCTGCGCCAAATCGTCGTCCTCCTCCAAGCACAAAATTCCCATTCGATCGCTGGATAAGGTATTCTCCTCCTTTATTAAAACTCATATTCGTGATATTATGCAAGGGATCTAAACTCAAACTAGTGCGCTTTCCAAGGGGTTGAATTTCAAGAACGTGACCGCGCGTAGGTGTCACCAACACATTTTCCTTACAAGTCTTTGTAGATTCGACAATATCTGAAGAAATCGATAATAGGCTATCAAAATATGCATTTGTCGCATGGACAATTCGATTAGCGAGAACAGATCCTTGCGTCGTGCTAACTTTATACAAAAAGGATGAGCGTTTAGGTGTTATCCGTAATGTCGAGATATCGATATTTTCAAATTCGTCAGAGTCGGAATCTATGTGTGAGGAAATGCTAGTAAGGACGTTATGCGAAATGCCGATTACACGGGTGTGTGTTTGCAAATTGAGTCCTGCGACAAGACTTCGCTCTAGCAAGTGACCGACTAGCTTTGTGGGAGAGATTGGCGAGGCTGGCGATGATATCGCTCCAAAACATCCTTGGATTCCAGTAATCTAATCACTCATTTAGCGCGATCCTCAATCAATCCATAAAAAAACAATAACAAACCCTTCGAGCTTCGGCGCGCATATATACTCGTACATCATGGACATCCCCACCAATATCTCTCATCAACGACAAATTGCGTAACGCCTCTCTAAACTCTTCCTGAGACAAAAACACTCGCCATGACTCTCCAGTGAGATCTGTTTCGCACGCAATTCGTTCTTCTTGGATTAAGCGCAGTATTGCTTCGAAATTGCTTCTTTCAAACTTATTATGTCGAACAGCTTCCTCGGGTCCAAATTTCTCAAGCACATCAGCCGTATAACTATAATAATCGGGCCGTAAATGCCCTCCATTCCGTCCAGTTGCACCTGCCAGAAAACAACAATTAGTAAAAACCACCAACCGGCTCAGATAAATAGGGAAGACGCACCAGAACAAACATCCCCTGCCTCGAGCAATGTAATTCGTAATCCAGGATAGGCCTTCAATGCATGATACGCAACACTAACACCACTGAATCCACCGCCAATTATAACCAAATCGGCTGTCTCGGGCAGTGTTGCGGTAGACCGGATATTGGAGAGCGGCGGGGGTGGGTCGAGCCATGCAGATTTCGTCGTGCAGTTCGGGTAGACTGCTGCTCGAGCAGCCATTTGGATTACTCTGAGGGTTTTATAAACTAAAACGGTAACCCCAGATAATCAGATTAGAAGTCGTGGTGCACGAAGAAGAGAGTGTGTGAAAGCTGGAGAGCCTTGTTGGACACTGGCAAGAACCAGCGATAAGAAAGATTTGAAGACTCGGGCCCGGGGCGAATAGTCGTCCGGGTAACTTATTTCGAACTCCCAACGCAGAGACCGCGGATTAGGGTTTTAAGGATTGGGACTTTAGATTTTTTTTCTTGATTTCTTTTTGGATCAGCTTTGATACTAGGAACAAATAGAGGATAAATATGGCGCCCAAGAGGAAAAATGCTGATACGGTGGCAGAAAGTGCTGAGGCTGTTACATTTGAGTCTATGGGTCTTGATCAACGATTGCTACAGGCTATCACGAGGTTGCAATTCACCAAGCCGACACTAGTGCAAGAAAAAGCGATTCCTCTTGCGTTGGAAGGCAAGGATATTCTTGCACGAGCAAAAACAGGATCCGGGAAGACTGCTGCATATGCTATTCCAATTATCGAATCTTTAATCCGGATTAAAGAGGTACGTTACGTCTTGCACGACAAGTATGATTAATTTGGGAGGTTAACTCGAGTGAATGACAGAGTAAGCCGGATGAGAAAGCTGTTCGAGCGCTGATTTTGGTGCCGACGAGAGAATTGGCGGATCAGTGTTTACGCCTTATAAACAGTTTATTGCCGTTCACTGGAAAACTTATTCGGGCTGTTAATATCGCGCAGAATGTTGCTGAGCCGATTCAGAGGTATTGACTGTCTTGCTTTTGAAAATTTGCAAGTGTCGCTAACATGTGCAACAGATCTTTACTTGCAGAGTTACCTGAGATTGTGGTTAGTACGCCAGCACGAGTACTGAGTAATCTCAACAATTCAAATATCTCAGTCAAAGGAATAACCCATATTGTCATTGACGAGGCCGATTTAATCATGTCATACGGCTACGAGGACGATCTTACGAGCATAAAAAAACAGTTACCAAAGACCTTACAAGTGTTTTTGATGAGTGCGACACTTACCGCTGACGTTCACACGCTCAAAGCTATGCTTTGTCGGAATCCTGCGATTTTAACTTTACATGAGGAAGAAGCCGCTGACTTAAGTAGTGGACGAATCGATCAGTATATGGTCAAATGCAGCGAATTCGATAAGTTTCTACTCGCATACGTTATATTCAAGTTGGATCTGATCAAAGGGAAAACTATTGCTTTTGTCAATGATATCGACCGATGTTACCGACTAAAGCTATTTCTTGAACAATTCGGAATCCGCTGCTGCGTGCTGAATTCCGATTTACCGATAAATTCCAGATTACACGTCGTCGATCAATTTAACAAGAATATATATAGTCTGATCATCGCCACCGACGACGCAGACCAGGTTGTTGCCGAAGAAATCGACGGTGATGCAAATCTTTCAAAGAAGTCAAAGAAACGCAAACTTAGAGATAGCGAATATGGGGCGTCTAGAGGTATTGATTTTCAAAACGTTTCTTGTGTTTTGAATTTTGATTTACCGACAACTGCGCGCGCATACACTCACCGCATAGGTCGAACTGGACGAGCGGGAAATTCCGGCATGGCGCTGTCATTCGTTGTTCCGTTGGAACAATGGGGCAAACACAAGGCATCATCATTAGAAACCGCCAAGCGCGATGAGAAAATTATCGCACGGATTCAAAAGAGTCAGCAGAAATTAAATGAGGCAGAGATTAAACCGTATGTGTTTGATATGAAGCAAGTCGATGCATTTAAATACCGATCCGAAGACGCATTTCGCGCGGTCACAAAGACATCGATTCGCGAGGCGCGCATGAAGGAACTGAAGCAGGAAATTCTTGCGAGTGAGAAATTAAAGAAACATTTCCAAGATAATCCGGAAGCATTAGAACAATTGCGTCATGATCGTGAATTACATTCAGTCAGAGTACAAAGCCATTTAAAGCATATTCCGGATTATTTATTGCCTGAAGCGGGAAGAAAGAGTTTAGTCAAGAGTTTGGGATTCGTGGGAATGAAGAAGACGTCGGAGAATAGGATACGTAAGGCAAGATCTTTACATCGTGCGAGGGGAAAACCAAAGCGCGTCGATCCACTGAAAAGTTTTAAAGCGAAGAAGAGTGCAAAGTAAGTCTTGCGCCGAGTAAGAACAAAAGTGAAGTTGTACACTAAATAAAGACTATCATACATAAACCATAACAAAGACTCCAAATTCCCAAGGTACACACAAATCATAATCGTCAATCACCCAGAAATTTGATTCTTTTCCTCTTGGAGAACCTGGATCTTTTCCATTTGTTTCTTGATATTCTCTTGAACAATGTTGATTGCCGCTGACAGTCGATCAAGTTCTTCGTTCTCAGATTGAACACTAAACGGCACGCGAGCAGATTTTTTGGCAGGTAAAGCGGCGCCGGGAGATGCGGTAAGGATTTCGAAAAGACTTTCAGTTGGCTCATTGAACACCTTTTTTCGTAAGTAGTTAGTTCTCTATTGAATAGACCACTAAAAAATAAATGAAATACAACGTACGAATTCGTCGTATTGCAAACTTGTGACGGTTGCGCCTTCTGCCTTTTGTTGCTCGGCTTCCGGACCGTAGGGATGTAATTTCAAATGATGGTACATCGCCACATTCTTTTCACTTGCTTCCGAAACAAAATAAACACGAATTGAAATTTCAAACTCACCCCATCCAGTCTCTGTAACTTCGAACGGCGGCTCTTCAATACCTATAGAAAGGATCAGTACATGTTAATAAATGTAATGCAGACAAAACGGCGTACAGCGCGAAGAATTCGGATAGGTTTCATGAAGCTTAAAAACTACTCGTTTGATTATATTCGACAGATCTTCACCATTGACTCCGCGCAGAAAAATCGTCCAGGAATGTGTATGGTCTGGTGAAATATCAGGTCCGCGTTGGTCTTCACCTAGTGGTAAAGCGATATTGCCGTATATAAACGGACGACATATTTGTAGATTCTAGTCAAATCATAAGTATCAGTGACCTCATTCTATATACAACCATTCAGACATACTTTCAGTCTCTTTGAGGACATTGTGGTTGAATATGACAGAGATCTTGAACAAAGATGGCGGATATTTGTTGTGGCTTAACTCGCCGCTTGAATTCGATCCGGGTAACAGCTCGCCGCTATCGAACAGACGATAAATAGCGACTATCTTAGCTTTGATAACCCGATAAGTATTGCACTGTTGCTAGTACGAGTATGAGCTTGTGTCCGTGTTATGCTATGCAGAGATGGCAATTGACTTTTGTTTTTGGCTTACTAACATGTTATTGTAGAAATAAGTCAATCAGTCAAGATGAACGACGAACTGGGAATGAAAATTGCCTACGAGGAGGCCATGAAGAGTAAATGACTCTGTAATACGCTCGTTTGCAATTCATGATAGTCTAATTTTAATCCTTAGGTTACGAAGAGGGCGGTATTCCAATTGGTGCGTACGCAGTTATCGACATACTGAACTTCGCATATCTAATTGCGTATTAGGAGCCGCCTTGGTTTCAGCTGACGGCGTTGTCCTCGGTCGTGGCCATAACGAGCGTATTCAAAAGGTTCTTAGAGTTTGTTTATATGAGTTTGCGGTCAATAATAATGGCTGATTCAGAATAACCCGATTCTTCACGCTGAGACGTCTGCGCTTATCAACGCTGGCCGCGTCGATGCTAAGGTCTACAAAACCGCTACTGTGCGTCTTTTCCATAAAGTTGACAAAAATGTTTGAAAGCTAATTATGATAGATGTACTCGACTCTGGCGTCGTGCTTCATGTGCAGCGGCGCATGTATCTTATACGGCATCAATCGTGTCGTCATGGGAGGTACGTATCCATCATTCTCACATTGTATCCGCGACTGATTTTTTTGAGAAATAGAAAACCGAACTGTACAGGGTGGAGAAGAGCTTTTGATCTCTAAAGGTATCGAGCTGATCAACCTCGACGACGATAAATGCTATGAGTTAATGCAGAAATTCATCAAAGAGGTGAGTTCGCCTTGTTTCTTGACAAAGGACAGATGCTGATATATGTATTAGAAACCTCATGAGTGGCATCAAGCTCATCCAGAAGAGTTTGAGGGTTGAAAAGAAATGACGTGGAAAGACGGACGAGTTTGGCTGTAGATAGAAGGAGATAATTTTGGCGTAAATAGAAAAGAATACAAGAAAAATGAAAATCATACGATGCTGTAAATAATTGCGCATTCATTTTCCAAATACTCTATCGTACACTCTCGCCTTGAGCATATATGCAAAGCCGATCAAGCATCGACCAATCCGTAAAACATCGTCCAAGTCAACACAAAACTCGTCAGCCCTGTGAACGCATTCCCGGTCCACACATAACTAGCCGACATGAAATACTCCGAAGGCTTGCGCTGAGCAAGAATGAAAAACATTAAAATACTGATGTAGGCCGTGCCCGCGAAATAGAAAAGAAAGCCAATGTATGATTCGAGACCGAGGATTCCGGCCGCGACACCCAGAACCGTTGAGGATACGCTTCGGATGTAATATACCGCCTGCAGAATGAGATCTGTTAGTATGACGATAGAGGGAAGTGAGAGGACTGCAGAGGGAGGACCTTTGTGTTCTGAGTTAAGCTCTCGGATGAAATGGGAGCGATAGCCAACTGCCGTTCTTTGCTATCCATTGCGGAATATGTAGTATATGATAGATACCGAAGCAAACAGTAATCGTCCAATACCAGTTGTATTGGTGCCGATTGAATGCAAGGAGATGATGAAGTTCGCTGCTGATGCTGAGCGATGGGAACTTCCAAAGCTCAGCGCGCCGAAAACCCAAAACTGACGAATATTCAACCAGCTTACACCGCCCGAGTGAATACGTTTTGACGCTGCACGCACTCGTATTAATACAGTACATTACAGATCAGGATACAATTGCATGCATAAATCTACATGGTTTGCCAAAAATGTTTGAGTCAATTCATCCGGGCGTCATCAGGATCGCGTCGTTGCTAGCAATCTCATCAATTACGATTTACACCGCATACTGGACTTCCAAGAAATGGACTCAGGATATCGAGAATAACCAAGAATATTCAAGTATGCTGAATGAATTTATTTCGACCGGTCTATAGAAGATCAAAGGGGTTGACAAATTTTGCTTTAGCTCCTCATTCGCAAATTCGCGATATTGCGATTTTATCGCTTACCGGAAGCTATGCGCAGAAAACAGAGCAAGTTCATTTCGCTTCTTATTTCATAACGGGTTCCTACTAAAGCTCTGATAGGGCACAAAGTATTTTTATATCACACGCATTTAAATCAAAACCGTTCGTGAGCCTCTTACACAGCCAGATTGCAGGGCAGAGTCGACGCGGCCGGTTGGAAGCAATCAGGACGATGAGTTTAATGTTGACTAGATCAAGTATGCGTCTCATATTGTATAAATCTTAAGCAATAATACTGACAACTGTTGCTAGACGAAATGAGTGATGTGGCTGTACAGACATGTACGATGGAAACACTCATCCTTATCGAAGCAGCTTTAATCTCGACGCTGCCCGACAATGAGCATCCGGAAGAAGACATTGAGCTCCGACGAGAGGCGGTTGCGCTGTATAATAAGTATCTTCACTTCTTCCGATCCCAGACATTATCCCTGGTTGGCGAAGGGAATCTACTAGTCAATTACTTTTCTGAGTATATGACTTGTCAAAAGCAATATCCCGGTATTTTAGTCCCACTGCATATCCTGAGTGACATCGAATTACAGGAGAACAGTGACGAGCAAATGTACACACTCATGAACACGCTGATGGAGAGTGGGACATACAAGCGGTTGGTTTACAGCTATCCGGAGGTTAAGTTGGCGTGGTCGGCGGTTATTAGAATGACTTTAGCGTCGAGCAATGATTACCTTGATGAGGAGGAAAGATGGCAGGATAATCTAACTATTGTTTTGAATCAGTATACTTGATTGCGATAGTCGTTGATTCTGCTGATATCGATGTCCTTTGACAGGTTGTTCTGTTTGTTCAAAGCGGACACAAATCTGTATACTACATTCTTTGCATTTAGGAGTTTTGCTTTAAATACATGATCCAGTATTCTATTTAAAAAGCACTATAAAAGCTCTAGGTGGAGATATTCAATACTCGAACCAACGTAAGCAAGCGGGTTTTGTTCTGCGGTGGCTGTACTTCCGCAGCCTCGAGGTCGCCAGAACCCGTCCAGGACGTCATCCACACACATCTCATCCGCCATGCTGCTGCTCCAGTACCACAATCTTCTTCTGCAATCGATTCTACAAGAAAGATTTGCTCCGGATGCGCAACCGACGTCAATCGACCAGGTTATCTCGGACTTTGACAATGTGACGTACCACGTATCGACTCCGGAGAGTAAGACCAAGATCCTGATTTCGCTTTCGGTGAAGTGCTTTAAGGATCTGAAGAAATATGGCGCGATGGAGCTATTGGAGAGAGAGTACGGGCAGTACATTGTTGCGCCGGAAAACGGATACGATTTCTCGATTGTGGTGGACCTTGAAAACCTTCCCAGTAGCGAGGGTAAGTTCGATCAGCATCTCTCAATTGGTCAAAGAATACAGCTGACAATGGTAAATTCTTATCGAAACAGAAGAGAAAGATCTTTTAGTTCAGAAAATCGCATTACTGAAACGCAATGCTATGGCGGCACCATTCGAAAAGGCATTTGGACAATTCGACGAATTGGCAGCTGAAGCAGCAAAGAACTCTATCGACTTATCTGTTCCGGAAGAAAGTAAAGCTGAAGTTATGGCAATCCATTACCGCGAGGAAGAATCGATATATATCAGAGCCTCGCATGATCGCGTTACGGTCATCTTTTCGATTCTATTTAGAGAGGATACTGATCGAGTGTTTGGAAAGGTGTTTCTGCAAGTGCGTATATGTTTCGCTCTATCCGATATCCAGAGATTAACCAAGCATTAGGAATTCGTGGACGCGAGACGACGATCAATTCAAAATGCCCCTCAAGTACTTTACTCCAACAAAGAACCACCTCTCGAAATCCGCAACATGGCCGGCGTCAGAGACGACATCGGCTACGTCACCTTCGGTATCTCCCCTCTCTTGCAATATGCCATATCTCACAAACCGAAACTAACATTTTCTTTTTCCTTAAGTCCTCTTCCAGCGACACATTTCTCGCGATAGACGGGAAGGATGTATCAGCCACATCCAAATCTTCAGGGATTACTTCCATTACCACATCAAATGCTCAAAAGCATATATGCACTCGCGAATGCGTTTCCGTGTAGCTGAATTCCTAAAAGTTCTTAATCGCGCGAAACCAGAGGCCGTCGAGGAGAAAAAGACGACTTCGGGCCGTCGGTTCGGTGGTCGTTAATTAGATTCGTTTTAGATGTCGTAACTATGAATTATCATTTGTTGTTTCATTAAAAGCTCTGTAGTATACATGTAATGGTGTCCTTATGACTCTTCAGCCGAGTCGAAATCTAAATCAAGTTCCGGCTCATCCGACCCAAACGCACCAACACCACCGTCGTCTTCTTCCCCATCACTAACAATATCTTCACTATCATATTCCAAGAACGCGGCTTCGACTTCGCTATCATTCAGATCATCGACATCATTCTCGAGATCTTCGTTCTCGCCTTTCAGATCGGCAATCATCTCAGAATAATCGCCAACACCCAATTCTTGAGCTTTTACTAAACGCGAGATAGCTTGTTCGTAAAGCGATTCTTGCTCTCCGTCATCTTCGGTAACGAGATTTCCGAGCGAGACTTGAGCTTCGGCAATCTATATTCCCATGTCAGCAGAATATTCAGCTGATAATAAACGATAAATAAATAACACATACGAGAACAAGAAGGTTACCGTCCTTTGAACTTTCCAGCTTGAGTAACAGATCCAAGGCTTTCCTCAAAAAATCTTGCGCAGCATCCAACGCGTCTTCCTCCACCTGCACTTCCTCCACCAAATCCTCGCTATCAAATCGCATTTCGCTTACAGCCAGATACGGATTGGCTCTCGCTAGATAGAGTTCGCCCAGCGTCCGCTGCAGTGTAGACGAGTCAGGTGTTAAGGCTAGTTCGTCTTGAAGATGAGTTTCGATCCAGGTGTAGTATTGAGGACATCTGGCTGAGATGTATTCGGTTTCTAAAGTGGTTTCAAAGATCTTTGACATGCGAGTCAATAGCACCAGCAACTTATCATAAGTAACTTCAGTTTGGTTCTTTTCCGTGTCCCCATCAAGAGCTTTATATAATACTCGCGCCTTATCGTAGTCGTCTATCGCACTTTGGATCGAATACACACAACCTTCGACGTCCTTTGATGTTTTCGACGAATGCCGCAGTTTCAGCTCGACCAGTGATAAAAACGTTTCACATCGTAAGGCAAGTAGATCAATAGATTCAGGGTATGATTCCAGTGCGATTTCAGCCCGTTCAATAGCCGCCAATAGGAAATCCTCAGGTGAATCCGTAGTTCCTGAAGACGACGGCGTGACCGACGCGGCGTCTTCTGCAGTTGCTGATTTCTTTGCTTGCTTTGACGGTTTTTTCTTTTTAGGCGCGAAGACGGAGAGCATTGATAGTGTCTCGGCATACACTTTGTGGAATTTGGGGGGTAATAGCGATGTCGCATTTCGTAATTGTCGGTCACATTCATGTACAATCGCGTACAGCAATTTCGGACTCTCTATTACATCTATTAGCCCCCACTCGACTAATGCAACAACGAGTAAAAGAAAACATTACCACGACTAGACTTCAAATAAGTCGAATATAAAGCGTACACCTGACCCAGCTCATCATCAGGATCAACGTCCTCCGCAATCTCCACCGTTTCCTGCTGTTCCTCAACTTCTTTATTAACCGAAACTTCTACTTTTTTCCGTTTCGCTGATTTAGCTAGACCTTGAGGCCCTCGTTTTGCAGGCATTTTCTCTCTGTGTTTCTGCGTGAGTTGGCGGTAGACACGAAATTTAAATGCTTTCGGCAAACTTTTCTAATCTTTTTTGGCAGCGCCGCAGGAACAATTTTGGCATCCGCAAAGGCAATTTACATCAAAAAAACAGGAAATGTACCACATCCTTGCACTGATTTATATACAAATACAACCAAAAATAAACTCCAATCCATGCAATTCCAACCGTACCAAAAGAAAACACTATAGTTCAGGATTTACGTATCCCCTGGCAATCCCACTTCGTCCTTCTTCAAGTTTCGCGCCTTCTTTGCCTTCTTCATTTTCCTCTTCGTCGTCATTCAAGTCCGATCCAAGACCTTTCCAAAAGGCTCTTGTCTGCAAATATGCAGCTGCGGTAGAATAATGCGCTGATCCGCGCGTCGACAATTCACCTGCATTTCCTTCCGTCGATATTACTGAGGAATCCTTCGCATCTTCAATCTCAACAGTCACATGCGGTTTTTTCGACTGTAGTAACGGCCGCGAGGATATATAGCGACCAGTTACCGGATCGAATTCCGGAGCTTCATCATCATCATCGCCATCATCCGCTTTGCTCTCATCGCCCTCATCCTTCATACTTAAAACCCGATCAAATTCAAGCATCCACTCACCCCCGCTCCATTCGACCTCTTTCTTCAACGCAAGCTTCAACTCAAACGGCGTGACTATAGGCTTATAATAGTCGCCATATCTATCGAGAATGATTCCTCCGCGCGAACATCCTACGATAACCCACACGTCCACCACGTCAAAGTTCGCCAGTTTGGCCACATTAGGCTTTCCGACCGCGATAACGTAGTGTTTTTTACCTGCGCTTCGAATCGCGGCTTTCAAAGCGTCAATGAGCTGCGCGGATGACCGTAATGAGAGCGTATTGACCAGGATCCCGATCGTCGAAGCGGACCGCGCCGTCATCATCGTCTGGTATCGGCGAGCTAGCGGCATCAAACCTGTAGACACAGGCGACGACGTATGTGGATCAATGATTATCGGTTTATGTGAGGGGAAAAGCGTGGAAAGGTGTAGATGAGCAGCGGGCGGTAAT
The DNA here is from genome assembly GCA_030568315.1 of Myxozyma sirexii. NCBI lineage: Eukaryota > Fungi > Ascomycota > Lipomycetes > Lipomycetales > Lipomycetaceae > Myxozyma > Myxozyma sirexii. The sequence goes on from JAJLTT010000023.1 coordinate 148,616, forward strand.
GTGCCAATGTGAAAGACCTGATAATCCGATAGCGGTGCGCGAAGAGGCTCGTGTGCGCGGTGAGGGATATCTGAGGTTTCAAAGTGTGTGGCGGAGACTAGAGATGCTGGCACGATGGTTTCCCGCGGCGTGAATTCGTCGGATGGTGAGAATGCTGGGATGGTAGTGAGCAGATTCATGTATTCCGGCAGACGAGATTTCAGAAGCCCGATATATGACTGGTATGGTGTTTCTGCAACAAGCAAAACATGCGCATCGACGTCTGTGATTTCTTTTCTGAACGTAGACGCAACAGCTTCAACATCAAGCTCGTTCTCCCCAAACACGTAAATCACCGGCATAGCAATCACCCTATAATTTATCGTCAGCCACCGTCCCAAACGACAATCTCGCAAACCCAAGACTCACGGGCTCAAACACGCCGTTCCGATATGAACAACAACATCAGCGCCAACATGCTGCGCAGCAATCTCATCTACACAGCACTCTGAATAGCTCGTATCCCCCAGCACATAAACCTCTCTCTCCTCTCCCCTCCTGTTCAACTCTTCGCTCAGCACATTTGCAAAAACTGTCGAATGTGCAAGTAGCCCGTCCGGAAACTGAACCGCGACTCGTTTATACCCGCCTTTCTCAATCTGCACCGAAATCTCAGAAATATGGTATCTGTCAAAGATCTCCGTCCGCGAAGGCGCCGAACTCTCTGGCCTCGCAGAGATCTTGTAATATTCCGGCTCTGAAGCAAGAATAGGCGCAAGGGTACTCATCGTTTCGCCTTTCTCCTGCTAACAACAGTTTAAACAAAGAGAATTCAAACAAATTTCAAGTTCTTTTGGACTTGAAGAAAAAGTGAGCCGCACACTACAAACCCCTTGCAAAAGTGTGAATTTTTGCCGACGCGTGAAAAGGAAAAAAACGAGTTCCGAGTGGATTCGCATGGCTTTATTCGGAGAATAAGGAAAAGAGCGGGATATACAAACTAAAGAAGAGAGCGTATATTCGAGACGAGCGAATTGGAGATACGGATCGATTGAGCATGAAAAGACGATAGGGCCGTCTTGAAATCCAGTATATCTACCGAGCGATGCAGAGTATATTGCAGACAAATGCTCGGCGACAATGTCTGCAGTCAGTCATACTGCCGTCGCGAATTACGCAGCGAGGATACACGAGTGCGTCTGGGACACTTGTTGATTTCTTCCGGTCGAATGGCGAACTCACACGATCGAAAGTAAGACGACGCGGTGTTCGAGTATGTACAATTTTTGTCTGTGGTCTTGATATGCCATCGCTAATCGAAACTAGAACAAGTCATTTTCTCCAGAAGCACTATGCCATCCGCCAGCGGCGCAAGTCACGCCGCGCAAACCACCGTCAATCGCCTCGGTATACATGCAACTGGGTAAACCGCGGTTGACGGCGTTAATCGTGCTCAGCACAATGTCAGCTTACGCGATAACCCCCGAGTCGGCAATCATCTCGACATTCTCGACCGAGCCGCTATCGTCATTATCCACCTTGTTCTTTCTCACCGCGGGAACGACACTGACGTCCACATGCGCCAACGCGCTGAACATGGCGCGCGAACCGGAATTCGACGGCATGATGTCCCGCACGAGAACGAGACCGATCGTGAGAGGCTTGGTCTCTGTTCGACAAGCAGTTATCTTCGCGGCCGCGACGGGGGTAACCGGCGCCGCGTTACTATTCTACGGCGTCAACGAGCAAGTCGCGGCATTAGCCGTCTTCAACATTGCATTATACGCGGGATTATACACATCGATGAAACGAACTTCGATCCTAAATACCTGGGTCGGCGCCGTCGTCGGCGCAATACCTCCGCTCATGGGATGGAGCGCGGCAGGCGGATCGCTGTATAACCCCGGAGCATGGTGTCTGGCCGGATTACTCTACGCATGGCAGTTCCCGCACTTCAACGCGCTTTCGTATAACATTCGTGACGAGTATAAGCGAGCAGGGTATAGAATGACGGCGTGGGTCAACCCCGCTCTGAACGCGCGGGTGTCGCTTCGCTATTCGATAGCCATGATACCGTTATGTGTAGGACTATGGTATTATAATGTTACCGACGTGGTGTTTGTGGGCGACAGCACGCTTGTCAATGCGTGGCTTGTTGTCTGCGCAGCGCAGTTCTGGCGCGACTGCAGAAGCACGTCGCGTAAAAACGCTGCGAGCGCGAGCGCACGCCTGCTCTTCTGGGCGAGCATAATGCAGTTGCCGGCAGTTCTTGTGCTGGCGATGGTGCACAAGGCCGGCGTCTGGCAGGGTCTTTACGAGTACTGGAAGGCGATGAGCACCGGCCGTAGCGAGGAGGAAGGCGGATAGGGAGTAATCAATGTACATATATCCACGCGCTTGGAACCGCAGATCATCGCTAGTGAACAATAAAACTAATAAACAGCAAACCAAAGAGGCGGATGACGATACCCAATGTTTTGTTTCCAGCGAGTGGTTATGTAAGGGGCCACTGCAGCCGTATCACCACCCACAACCACGACCAGCAGCTGCTTCGGTGCCCAGCAGCTTCCCCCATTCCCAGGCCTTATCTCATATCGGGCGGTAATATCTCGGTTCAGTCTGCCGAGCAGCGTAAGAATACTAATCACATTTCATCTGCGAGCGAAATAGAATTCACTTTCCCTCACGTGCACTGCCAGTCTATGCCGTATCCGGAAATTGCGCTGCCTTTAGCTCGGGCCCAGGTTCCGGGTACTGTTCACGCTGCGGTCGTGTTCTCTTCACACTCGCGAGCGAAGCACAACACCTGTACAGAATACTCGGACAGCGCGTTCGTAGAGCGTCCAATCGCAGTCCTGGGACGGCATTTCTCCTGCACGAATTTCCGTTTGTGCACGTGCGAGTTCGTCGTTTTCGCCAACGACCCTGCATTCCGCTTTAACGCCCCTTACTTCACCGCTGTCGGCTACTTCCTTTGCCCTCTATTGTTATAATGATGGTATTAAATTCGTATATTGCACAACGCCATTAACAATCAAATCACATAGCAAATTAGGAGACAACTTCAACGTCCATGCATATAACAAAGTAAAACTGCTTTTGCATCAAAACTATACACTAGAGAGAATAATCAAAGGACACATATTGTACAACTTCACTCGCCCCTTCCTTCATGGAGAAAGAATAAAACAAACATCGGCAGAAACAGAATAAGGGAAAAAGTAATTAAATCAACGCTATTATCGCTACTACCTATCGTAGATTCTTCATCGTTCACCGTGCAGCTCCTGCGTTGCCCGCGCTTCCAGGGATATGCTGTTGTTCAGCGGCTTTCTCAACTGTCTCGGCAGCCGGTACTGCGCCACTACCTGCTCTTGCAGCATCGCCGTCGATATCAATCTTAGTGTTGAGTTTTTGCTCTTCGTTCTCGATGATCTTGCGCTCAGTCTCGTCTGGTTCGGCGTGCGCTGGTGGAGGCTGCTTGACTTCTTGTTCTGTAGGTGGTGGTGCGGGTTGTGAGGGTGGAGGAGGAGGAGGAGGAGGAGGAGGTGGTGGTGGTGGGGATGGTGGAGCGGCGTCGGATGAGCCTTTCGAGCCGACCTTTGGCCCTCGTAGTGGTACCGGCTTAGCCAAGTCCGCGTTCACGCCGTTCATGGTATCGTCTTCCAGCGGATGTGGTTTAGGTAGTTGACTGTCGTCTAGTACGAAACGCGTCTCGGACGCGACAACAGGGCTCACTTTATCTAGCCAGTTCAAAACCATCATGATCTTGAGCAGATTTCCTTTGATTCCTGAATGCTTTCCGTCAATTAACGTAGACTGTACAGTCGAGTTCCATGTTCCGAGAACATCGAGGTCTTTGGTATGTCCGATAGCGCGCATGCCGACTTCGAAAACTTGTAGCGCCTTGATGCCATGCTTTATCAGATCTCGATCGATCATCTGTGGTCCAGAAGCGCCGGGCGTGACAAACAACTGCGCGCGTCCGACACCTCTCTTCATTCGCTCAGAAATCGTTCGCTGGATCGATGTGATCCAGCCAGACGTAGCCTGCACGTCCAGATCGTTATGATGGCCTTGCCCGTAAATAAATGCCACCGGTCGCTGAGAGCTCTGCTGCGCGATCGCGTCACCAAGGCCTGCTAGTTCGGCAGAGGATGGGGGATACGTGGTCATGACGTGGTTTTGCACATTCAGTTTGCGCGCGTCACACTTCAGCGACTGTAAATCGAATTTAGCAACATCATCCGAATTGAAGATGCCTTGCACGCCGCATTTAAGTGTATCGAACTGGCCGTCACAGAAGCAGGCCTCTTTCTCGTCTAATCGGAAATTCCATTGCGTGACGCCGCCGAATCCCAAATCCTCGCGGATGAGAACGTGAAGCGCGCCAACAGCGTGCCGCATCATCGAGTCTCCGACAAAAAGAACCTTGTCATATCGCGACAGAATATCGCAGATCTCGCCGCGATCGTACCATCGCATATCGCATCCCCTTGGCATGTAAGGCGCGTCGACGCCGACTCGTCCGCCGTCAGACATAGCCGCGAGGACATCGGCCTTGTTGGAACATAGCGGCTCAAAGGGTCTGTGAAGCTGCAGCGATGAGACGGGGCATTTGTCCCGGTTCGCGTAGCCGGCAAAAGTATCAATCATGTCCGGTGCGCGCGTGCGCGGATCAGGCAGGGGGAAATCGCGCGACGCACCGCGGTACGCGATATCAGCGAGGTCGGCCGGCGTCTGCACCTGGCCGGGCGCGACGCCTTTGCCTTTGCCTTTCGCGCTGCCCTTGGCGGCGGCCTGCTGTGCGATTTTAGTGAGATCGTGCCGGAGGATCGCGTCCGAGGGGTCCGAGGCGGCGTAGTAGGGCGACGGCGAGGACGAGTCGCCGCCGCCGAGGGTGAGCAGGGCCCAGCAGAGCAGGATGACGGCGCCGGCGAGGGCGAGGTTGTGGCGCGAGAGCGAGCGGCGGAGACGGGCCTGCGAAGCGCGTCGCATTGATGGAGACTTTGCGGACTGGTGAGCGGGCGGCGGGAGGTCGTTGTCGGCGAGGCTGGGCGAGGGAATGCGTGCAAGCGGCAGCATCGTGCAGCAGGGTGCGGAAAGCAGAAAACGGACTCGGGCACGGCAGCCTTGCAGCACTTCGAGCAGGAGACGGCGCGGGCGGTGGGGAAGTGACGAAGACAGGAGGAGGCTGCACGGCAGCCGCTTTAATTAAAGCCTGTGCCTGCTTACGGCCTGAGGGTCTTGTGGGCTGAGTACCAGGTACGGCGCCTGTCGGTACCTGAGCTTAAATTCTTTGCTTACACAACGCCTATCTCAGCTACCGTCGGCCCCTCGCCCTCTCCGCCATACGAGCCCGCGACCACCACCACCACTGCCCCGGCCGCGACGCCGCCGACCTCGATGCGCGTCGTGTTGCCGACCGCAACGGCCACCTCCTCGCTTGCACCCGCGCCCGCGCTCACCTCGATCGCGTACTCCTGCAGCTCGACGCCGTCGAGCGCGCCAGCCTCCCACGACCCTCCCTCCTCCACAAATCCGACCGACACCCGTCTTGGCGGCAGTTTTCCCCAGTTGAACTCTAGCGCAGACACATTCCGCACCTCTCCCAGCGCCACTATAATAGCGGCCGCGCTCGCGCTCGCCGGCTGCCAGTTCGTAGCGTTCGCGCCGTCGATAGCGTTTATCGGCATGTGTCCTTGCACCCACGTCGTGTTCGACACCGCGTGCCTGCACTGCGCAAAGTTTCCCGGAATCAGCGGCGCGTCGAGATCCACTCGTCGTGTGGGCACAGTCAGCGTGTCGCCTGCGGATAATGCGTACTCTCCCTTCATTTCTCCGGCACCAATCCTGACAGTCGCGTCCTTGTCGTGCGATCCGGACTCGTGCCGTCGCGTGATGTTGGTGTCGGTCAGCGACAGTGTAATGTCAAAGATACTACCGCGCCATTTGACTCCTCGCACGGTGTATCCCTCAATCTGCGGAGGTAACCCGGGGTCTAGATAAAACACGTCTTCTCGCGGTCGATACCCGGTGAATCCGTGCGTCCAGATCTGTAGAAACCCACCATGCCCAGTTAAAAACGGGAACGCAGGGTTCGTTCCTCCTGTGTCGTCTGACTGCTCGGAAAATTGGTAGTATGGTGTCCGTAAGTACGGTTGGGATGCCGACAGCAGATAGGTATATGATGCGCACCCGGCTGGAGAAAGCTCTGCCGCGTTTATAGCGTATATGGCCCAGGTCTATACCTTCGTTAGCAAGTCTGCTTTGGATTGAACCGACGGCAAAAAAAATAACACACACCATCGCTGGTCCGTCTGCACTCTGCAGCATCGAGTAAAAATCAAGATTATTCAAGCTCTGCTGAAAACTCTTCTGATACTCGAGCGGATAATTCAACAACACCGCATCCGCCTGCTTACTCGCGATTGACGCATTCATCCCTGAAAACTCCAGCACGATCTGGCCATCTTCAGATTCTGGAATGTACATCCCACTCTCGATGCTTTCCCAGTCATCTCCTTCAGGCTCTGATAATATCGAAGCCGCGCGACGCGCCCATGTCATTAGCTTGGAGATTCCAGCTGACGTGAACGCGCCATTATTAACCTGATTGGCGTATTCATCCGGATCGGTCATGTTACGGATATAATACTCGCTATCGTGATCAGAACTAGAAACCACGACATTGGAAAACATATTCGCGGCATCTCGCAATATCGGCCATGCTTTTTCTCGCAAAAACGTAGTGTCGTTGGTCATCAGATATGTGTTCCATTGCGCCTGCGCTATGTCGACATTGATATGATACTCGTAGTCAACGCACGGTCCTGTTGCGGTGCAATTGCCAAAGCGACCGGAAGTCCATGGATAAATTGCGCCGGAAAGATTATATGACTCGGCATTCTCAAGGGCCTGGTAATGCAACTTCGAGCGATAGTTTGTAATCGCAGAAGCATAATTCGGATGCAACATACTCAGCGAAGGAAACATCCAGGTATCGGCATCCCAAAACTGTTCTCCAGGTTAGCACTTTCTTCAATAATGGAATATAGAAAAAGGAAAACGTACAATCATGCCGGCATAAGAGTCTGAAGATAATCCAGAGACCATAATCGAGTCAGTCCCGTCTTCTTTCAAGGCACTCAACAGATGGAAGAGCGATGCACGAACAGAGATCTGAAGTTCCGGCGAAAACGGGATTTCAATGTCTGCAGACTCCCATATGCGACGCCAACCTAGTTTATGGCTTGCGAGCAGCAACTTGTAGCCTATTGCACCAGCTGCACGAGCCGTATATGCGGCTGCTCGTTTTGCATTTTTATAAGCATCCTGAGAAGCAATTCCAACGTATTTGTAAGTGGTGAACGTATCGTGAGCGGTAAGGTTGACTTTGAATTGTTGGGAAATGGAATTCTTGAATAACAAAGAGCGCGATCGAGATGATGAGTTGACGCGCGCAGAATCGCTGAACTCAAGGTGCGAGAATTCGTAAGCGGCACGGTCGAGCCCGTAAGGTCTGACACCAGTCCATATTCCTGTCGGATCAACAGCCGAGTAATTCGAGGCAAGAGGGACAGTTCTGTAAGAGCCGTCCATATCCAAGACATCGATAATTGTGATTTCGGTATCGACGATCGAGGTAGCTTCCATCTTAACCATTCCTAGGGTAGGTATAGTTCTGTGGGCAACGACCTCGAAATCCAACCAGATGGCCAGACTGGGCTCATTCTTGGGAAGCCATTTCATGCGAGTTCGAACGGTGCCGTCGGATAAATTCATTGACTGAGTGTAATTTTGGATCTTAGACGGTTCGACGAGGCCAGGCCGGTAGGCGTCGCCGTGGGCGAGTACGAACAGGGAAGACCATACGGGGATGGTCGAGATCACCGACTCGCCGCCTCGAGATAACAGTTCCGGATAGTTTGTCTCGGTGGTGTTTGGCTGCAAATCCCAGAATCCGGCGAGAAAAGCGCCGGTGAAGCGGGGCTGGAAGAGAGGCCAGCCGTTTGTAGTCTGATTGAAATCAACAACGTAGCCGGTGCCTTCGACGGGCAGCCGAATGCCAATGTACCCGTTCGATACGTAAGGCTGGATCTGGAAGCTGTTGTTTGCGAACGAGTGCGAGGAAAGCAGCCAGGTCGAGTAGTCGGAGGAAAGAGGCGCGTCCGCGGCGAGCAGCTGTTTGCTGAGCAGCGCCGATATGTCTGCAGACGCGGACCGTGCGATTGCCAGCAGAAGCAGAGCCAGTGTGCAGAGCGAGGCCATGGCGGGTGGTGGGGAAGTGGAGGCAGCGAGCGCCGCGGCGGTGGGGCCAGTAGCGGGCCGATGACGTCTGTCAGCGGCAGCCGGCGCAGGAGAGGCCTGGAGCAACGATGGCGACGCAGTAGAAGTCTGCCGCGAGAGCCCAGGGCCGAGAAGTCGCCAGCCAAAGCTGCTGCACGCAAAAGATTACGTCGTGGCCGTCGCTGGGAAGTTTCGGCTGGTTTTGGTGAATCGCGGGCTTTTGCAGCAATAACCAGCCAGTTGCCGCAATATTTCTTGTTCTTGTTCCTGTTCTTGTTTTGTTTTGTTTTGTTTTGTTTTGTCTTGTCTGTCTTGTCCTTTCTTGTTCTTGTTTGGTTCAATTGTGCTGCTGCTGAGTGGACTTCTGCGCTGACGGCAACTAAGCGCTTACATAACAACTCGCAGCACTGTTAGCCCGTTTACAATACAATATTGCTCACTAGAATACTCCATGATCATATATAAGCAGATATATACTGCAAACAGTCTACTTCGCGCCTGTGTTTGCAGCTCTGTGACCCGCTCACAACGCGTCCCATCCGCTCACAAGTCCTTCCTATGACTTCCACACCCAACCCCGTCACTCACCACCGCTCTCTTCCTTCCTGCCCCCATCCATCCCCGAACTCCGCCATCCCCCTGTCCTCTCTGCTCAGAAAGCACACGTTCTGCTCCCATGGTCTCTCTCACTTCCGCGGAGTCGCTTCTCGCGCTCCTCGACGAGCAGGATCAGACGCTCCAGGTCTACGCTCTCGAGCAGCTCAATCTCCTCGTCGACGAGTTCTGGGCTGAGATTGCCGATCAAGTCTCGCGAATGTACGAATTATTGCGAGAGTCTTGCTATTTTTGGTTTAATTGCTAATCACTGTCTTTCCAGAGAAGAGTTGTACGAAAATGACCGCTTTCCTCAGCGCAAACTGGCTGCTCTTGTCGTCTCAAAGGTACTGACTGATCCATCCGTAATCAGCATGCGCCATCTACTAATCACATCTCCGTACAGGTCTATTACAATCTCGGAGAGTTTGTTGCGTCGATGCAGTTTGCTCTCGCAGCTGGCGATCTCTTTGATTTATCAGTCAAAAGCGAATACGTTGAGACCATAGTCTGTATGTCGCCCGTCTGATCGCCCGTCTAATAATCGAGAACGAAATCTAATCTATTTATTCCAATCTAGCAAAATGTATCGATTCTTACATCCGAAGCTCACAAGTCGCCTTCGACTCGCAACAAAAAGACGCCGCTCCCGTTGATCCGAACCTTACTAGCGTTGTCGAGCGTATGTTTTCTCGATGCATCGAAGAAGGCGAGCACAAGCATGTACGTATCTGTTTATTATTACATGAACGTAACTAACTTCGATCCAGGCCATCGGTGTTGCTCTTGAAGCGCGACGACTCGACACTATCGAAGCCTGCATCAACCACGCCTTCCAAGGTGGCCTCAAAGGCAAAAAGACCGATGGCGTAAACGGCTTTGATGACAATTCAAAGAATGCCGAGGCGGCCGGTGCAGAGCTGATAAACTACGTGTTTGATGCTTCGATGTCCCTGGTAGCGAACAAGCGCTGGCGTGACGTCGTCTTGAACCGAATGGTGCTCCTTGTTACTAAACTCCATAATCCGGATTATTTCACCATCACAAAAATTCTTGTGCATTTGAACGATGCCGATAAGGCAGGCGAGTTACTTGTCAAGCTCTTGATGGATAACTCAGAGGGTTCGCTGTTGGTTGCCTATCAGATCGCCTTTGACCTCGTGTCTTCGACGTCGCAGCAGTTTCTCGCCAAAGTTGTGTCGACTATCGAATCTGTACAGACTCCAGGCGCCACTCAGGCTCTAAAGATCTTGAGCGGTGTTCCAACACTTGATATTGAGCTGACGTTTCTGCATGACAACAACAAGACTGATTTGCTTATTCTCAACAAGACAAAGGATACGCTTGATGGTCGCAGTTCGATTTTCCATAACGCAGTGTCGTTTGAGAACGCGTTTCTGCACGCCGGAACTGCGGTCGACGCTTTCTTCCGCGAGAATCTGGATTTCGTGTCAAAGGCTTCGAACTGGAGCAAGTTCTCTGCTACTGCTGCCCTCGGTGTAATTCATCGCGGAAATCTGTCGCAAGGAATGAATCTTCTCAAGCCGTATCTTCCCGGCGAGGCGGCTGTGTCGTCACCTGCCAACTCAAAGTACTCGCAAGGTGGCTCGCTGTATGCTCTGGGACTTGTGTTTGCCGGACACGGAAAGGATGTACTGGAATTTCTGCGCAAGAATATCCGCGATGGCGGTAGTAGTGGTGGCCAGGAAGGCGAGGTTGTACAGCATGGCGCTGCTTTGGGCGTTGGCGTTGCCGGTATGGCTACTTGCGACGAAGATGTCTACGAAGATCTCAAGAATATTTTGTTTTCCGACTCTGCTGTTGCGGGTGAAGCGGCTGGACTTGCAATGGGCTTAGTTATGCTTGGTTCAGCTGATGAGAAGGCGCTTGAAGAAATGCTGCAATACGCGCACGAGACGCAGCATGAGAAAATCATTCGTGGATTAGCAGTTGGAGTCGCGCTGCTGATGTACGGCAAGGAAGAAGCTGCTGATGGATTAATTGATCAGCTGTTGGACGAAGGTGATCCGATTTTACGGTATGGAGGCGTATTTACGATCGCGCTGGCATATTGCGGTACGGGAAATAATACTGCAATCAAGCGTCTTTTGCATCTTGCCGTTTCGGACGTCAACGACGACGTGCGACGAGCGGCGGTGATGTCGCTTGGCTTCATTTTATTCCGCAATCCGACTGCGGTGCCGCGGATGGTTGAGTTGTTGGCTGAAAGCTATAATCCGCACGTACGCTACGGCGCTGCGTTTGCGCTTGGGATTTCGTGCGCGGGAACGGGTTTAAGTGAGGCGATTGATCTTCTCGAGCCGATGCTGAAGGATCCGACGGATTTCGTGCGACAAGGAGCGCTGATTTCGTTGGCGATGATTTATATCCAGCAGAACGACAAGACGTCGCCCAAGGTCGACTCGGTGCGCAAGGCGTTTGCCAAGGTGATTTCAGAGAAACATGAAGACGCGATGGCGAAATTCGGAGCCGCGCTCGCGCAGGGTATTATCGATGCCGGCGGCCGCAATGTGACAATCAGTCTTGAGAACCGACAGACGGGAACGTTGAACATGGAGGCGATTGTCGGGTTGGCTGTATTTCTGCAGTTTTGGTATTGGTTCCCGCTGACGTGTTTCCTGTCATTATCGTTGACGCCGACGGAGATTGTCGGCGTGCGATCCGATTTGAAGATTCCCGAGTTGACGTTTTTTTGTAATGCAAAGCCGAGCCGGTTTGATTATCCGCCCAAGACTGAGGAAACTACGAGTAAAGCGCCGGAGAAAGTGGCGACGGCGGTGTTGTCGACGACTGCGCGCGCGAAAGCGCGAGCCAAGAAGTCTGAGAAGGAAAAAGCCGAGGCCGAGATGGAGATCGACGACGCGGGGGCTGGAGCTGCGGCGGGCACGGCGACTAGGCCGGCTGCGGCGGAGGAAGAAGACGAAGAGGAAGAAGAAGAAGAGGAAGAAGAAGAAGAAGGGACCGAGGCTGCGGAGGAGGAAGACGAGGAGGAAGAAGAAGACTACGACGAGACGGTAGCCAAGGACGAGGTTGAAGATAAGAAAGATATCAAGGGCTACAAGATGAGTAACATGTCGCGAGTCTTACCAGCGCAACTCAAGTACATCACTTTTTCGCGCGACGACCGATTTACGCCGGTGAAGCGATTCCGCATGTCGGGCGGGATTTTGGTGGTGAAGGATAGCAAGGGCCTGCGAGCCAAGACGGCGTTCATCAAGACGATTCGCGAACGCAATTTACCGCCAGACGAGCAAGGCGAGGACGAAGAGGCGCCTGTGCCGGACGAATTCGATTACGAGACCGATACTGAGTTGTAAAAAGGACGGTTAACCTGATTGTATAGTGAAAGTCTGTAATTATAAATTATAAATTTCCAAGAAAAAGTAAATAGATAAAATCACACTATATATCGACGAAAGCCAGCATCTTCCACATATCAACCGGCCCCTGCGTCTCATAAACGGCAAGCCGACCACCGAGCCAAGTCCGGTCGACTAAAACCTGCTCGACCAACATATGACAGAGCGCGATCTGCGCGTCTGAAAGCGGCCATTGCGACATGTACACGAGACTTAGATGGGGATCAAACTCGTTGCGCGCCCACGCTTCGGCAGTCTGCGAGGAAGAGGAGGGTACGAATTGGTTGCGGACGGAGGAGGAAAAGGTGGATAGTTCCGAGGACTTGTGGATGCGCAGGAATACTTTTTTGAAAAACGCGGGGCCAAAGTCGAGCTCAGTGATTTGGGTCTCGAGAGGCTTTTGTAGAGAGTGTAGAGACGAGGCGGCGAAAGTGACGACGTCGACTGGGTCGGCTGTGGCGGGGATGTTGCTTGTGATTGTGATGTGGGGCGGAAAGTGCGGTGCGGGAGGAGCCGTGTCGGGGACGAGGCTGTCGGAGAGGGACGCGATGAGGTCGGTGAGAAGGGCTGCGAGAGGGGAGTTTGGCGGCGGCGAAAGCCAGAGCGAGAGGCCTAGGTCAGAAGAGTCAGCCATTAGTGAGCTACGAGCGGGAGCATCGGCGGACCTGGCATTGTCGGCGGCGAGGAGTAGGGGCGAAGGAGGAATAAGAGCTGGTTGGGACGGTTGCGCGCTTTCGCTCTTTGGAGTTTCTTTTTGTCTCTCTGCACAGCAAAACAATGTCGTTGCCACCGCACGCCGGTCTCGCGGTATCAGATGCGCACCTGGACAAGTCTCTGGGATTACTGTCGTCGATTGGCGAGTTGAGCGTCAAGTCATTCGCCCTGCTATCGCAATTATCAGAAAAAGACACCCGCGCGCCATCATCAACCATCCCATCTCCAACCGAAAATGACCAGCAGCAAGACCCGCAAGTCGCAGATTCGTCTGTGAATCAACTGGAATCCGATTTCGCAAAAGCCTATAAAACACTACTAGTCAAGACAGTGGCAGCCAAACAAGTCTCGCAGGCTCATTTACTTTCCCTGCGAGACGCGAAATCGAATATCGCAGAGAAAAGAGAACAGGTCGATAGATTACAATTGGAATTACAAAACATGTATTACCGACAACGATATCTAAAACAAGAAATTGAAAACTGTCTTGATTTTCGGTAAGTTTTGCTTTTGGGGTTTTTTTTTCTGTTAATTGAAGTATGAACGAGGAATTAACGTGGTAGGTCTGCGCATCTCGATATCGAATTCGTGCCATTCGAGCAATTCCTCGAATCGAATCCCGAATACAAGTCATTGCAAGATATCGAGATGTCGGATCCGGATTCGAAAATGCGGCCGTTGTCAGATTCAACTCATGGGCTCTTGATCGCGAGATTAAACGACGAGCGAGAACGCAGATTACGGCTAGAATCCAAGAAAAATGAATTATTGAAATTGAAAAATGAAATGGCAAAGGAAAACACAAAGAGTAAGAAAGATTTGGAGAATTTGGATGCGCAGATGAGTAGATTTATCGAGGTCAGTCTGCTTATTGTTTTCTGGTTTTGTGTATTGAGCTAACTGGGTCTCTAGAGCGCAACGCCTATTCAAAAGGTGTTGGAGCAGTAATGTATAGATTTTGTATTTAGTGGACAGTATGAAGAGTGTAGCAATATATTAACAACACATGACTAAGCATATGACGTAAGACACATGGAGTCCGGTCTCTGACCTGGATTCGTGATGTGGCCTTTCCAGTCCTTGTAGCCTTAAACAGTCTTCTTCACCCACAATGGTACATCACTCTGCGCGCAAGAATTAAAAAAAGAAAACCCAATTGAATGAAGACAGATATTGACAATTGATGCAGGTTCAAACGCCGACGCAGAGAATAGCGAATCAAAAATACGCCAAGCGCGAAGAACGAAAGAAAGGCAAACCAGAGTCTGCGCTGAAAAAGAAGACGTCGATGAAGCCGCCGATTTCATGGACATGGGTTTGTAAGTCGATTTTGAAACTACTTTAGATGAGAGAGAACTGACGAGGTTAGATGTTTTTGGGTTTTTGGTTGCGGGCGGTCTTGTTCTTGAGTTGATCAATCTGTTCTTTGGACCAAAGTAGGAGTCGCAGACGACCTCTTGATTAAGCATATGGGATGAAGTTGGATCTGTTATACGATTGATGTATTGCAGACTATGAGATATGCAGTCCATCCATTCAATGCATTCAAGCCGGATGAGACGGACCATCGATGAGATAATGAAAACTATTACTTGGTTATAAGTATAATCGCATCAGTGAATAGCAGAATAGTATAGGAGAATGCAGTTGTTGATTCAATTAAGCTAAAGTAAACAAGTCGCGTCGTGATCTAGGGTTGAGATAATCTTGCACAATACTACGCAATTAGTATTTAGAGGCTGGTAAAATTATACAATAGAGAATATGTACAATCAATACTCTGATGAATATAATTATAAATTATAACAATAGTGAACTTGGACAATAAGTAAATAAATACACGTGACCGCGCTGACGGTTGATGTCGTTTGGCCGTCAGTTTCAGCAGAGTTTGGATCCCAAGGAACAGGCATGCCACTTGAACGTATATATCTAACCAGAGTACGGTATTTACTTTTAGTAAATAGTCTTGAATGCAAACTGACAGAAGCAGCACGGTTTCAGATCAAACTGGGTGGAGGATGTTCCAATTCCAGCGCCAGTGACGGGTATCGACGGCGATTTCCTACTCTCAGAGCACGGCGAGCAACAAGCGCTTGAATTGGCGGAGCACTTAGCTGCGACTGAGCCGAAGATTGAACGGATTTACTGCTCGCCGTTTTATCGATGCTTGCAGACTGTGGATGCGTTGTCGAAGAAGCTGGATGTGGAGATTTTGCCGGAGAATGGAGTCGGGTGGGTGCCTTTTTTTTTTTTTTTTTTTTTTTTTCTCTTTCTGATGATTGAGGGCGCTGACGATGGAGATAGGGAATGGTACGGCGTGAGTAGAGCTACGCATCCGGTTCGTAAGTGCAGTGTCGTATATATAAATAAATATATATATTCTAACGACAGCTAGCTGCACCGGCGACTACGCTGCACCGGTACTTTCCAAAGGTGAAGAAAGACCATGAGCCGATTATAGTGCCGTCGAAAGGCGGAGAAACCAAAGAGGAGCTGCACGAGAGGGCTGCCAAAGCATTGAGCGAGATCATTGCGATTGCCAACCGCGACAACGTGAGAGCCATATTGATTTGCAGCCACGCGGCAACCTTGATTGCACTTGGTCGCGCACTCACCGGCGACGCCGAGTTCGAGGTGCGGACGGGAGTATGCTCGGTGGGCGAGTACGTGGCCGAGGGAAGTGAGAACATGATTGGGAAGTGGAAGTGCGTGCGCAATGGGGAATCGAGCCATCTGAGCCAGGGCGAGGAGCGGCACTGGGACTTTGGTGAGTTGAGATGATGAGAAGAAGAAGATTAGGATGAGGACTGACTGATGGATTAGAATCGGGTAGCTACGACTTTCTGGATGTGCAGGCACAACACGAGAGGGACAAGCGCGCGCTGTAGAAGGACTGCTGTGCAGGACATTGCTATTGACTGTTGATATAAGGCTAATATGTTATTAAAATACAATAGCATTATATGCACTTGGTATGAGATAGAGCGCGTGCGGCTGCGGGCTGTGGTGGCGAACAGCTCTTGCGCCATCGAGGCTGTGCGCACGCAAGCCACGGGCTTACGTAAAGGATACAGCCGCGGTGCCGCCCGGGACGCCACGCAGGTGCCGGGAAAGCAGGAATAAAAGCCAAGAGGTGCTGCAATGCACAGTGGTTTGTAGACTAAATGCTGTTTGTTTATCTGGACGAGCACCCGCACAAGTGCACACCGCGCCGTCTGCAATCCGGGGCCGGCAATTGGCCAGCGGGCACCGCCGTGGCGGCGAGCACGCAATCGCGGCTGTGGTGGCTGTGTTGTGGCGCGACGCCGGGGAACTTTTTCAGATTTATTTGCGGCGGCCGCTGGGCGAGCAGCAAACACATCGAACGCAACGAACGCCCACGCACGCAATGCCGGCTCTGGGATTTCTCTGCACGCGCGAGGACGCCGGTGAGTGTTGTGTTTGTGTTTATATTACGTCTATGTGCAGTAAATGCTAACTCGAAGCAACCGCAGCCGCCCGCGTCGCGTACTTGTTCGCCGACGTCGTGCTCTCCGTCGAGCCCGCGCTCGCAAAAGACGACGGCTTCCACGCCTCGCTCGCCCGCATGGCCCGCACGAAGCAGCGCGGCCTCGTCGCCCGCCGCGGGACTCTGCCTGCTGTGCGTCGCCTCTTCTGCATCGTCTGCCCTCGCGCGGCTCTGCTTAGTGACTGACTGACCGCCTTCTCGCAGGTCCGCAGCGTGCGCTACAACGCCGACCCCTTCGCCGCCGCCCTCGACGAGCTCGCAAACAACACCTTCGTCGCCCTCACCGCGCCCTCCGTCGCCCTGCCCGCGGCCGTCCCGCACCTCGCCAAGCTCGCGCGCTTCCCCGTCGTCGTCCACGTCTCGATGAGCCGCGCGTTCGCCGACTACGCCGAGATTGCCGCCCTGCGCCAGCTCGGCTTCACCGTCCTGCAGTCGTTCTCCGTCGTCGAGGCCCAGGACATGGCCCTCGCCGCCCACATCCTCGCCATCCGCACCGGCAAGGCCGTCCTGCACTTCTTCCACCAGCCCGCCGGCGACGAGCCCGCCATCCCCTACGAAGACGTCGCCGCCATCGAAAAAATCTTTGACCGCAACTCCCTCGTCCGCCCCGACCACGCCGGCAGCAGCGTCGGCAGCAACATCTACTGGAACGACGCCGCCGGCGTCTCCTTCGACGCAAAGTCCGGCGAGGCCGAGCTCGCCCCGCTCTCCGCCGACGCCCTTGTGCGCGAAACCGAGGCCGTCTTCGACCTCGTCCGCGCCGCGACCGGCCGCTCCTACAAGGCCTTTGACTACCACGGCCCCGCAACCGCCGACACCGCCTTGCTCATCTTTGGCTCCTCCGCCCAGACATTCATCGCCACCATCGCCTCCGCCGGCTGGGGCGAGGTCTACGCCAAAGTCGGCGTCCTCACCGTCCGCGTCTACCGGCCCTGGTCCGCCGACCGCTTCCTCACCGCCCTGCCCAAGTCCGTCAAGCGGCTCGGCGTGCTCGAGCAATTGCATCGCCAGACCACAAAATGGGGTCCCGTCTTGCTCGACGTCATCTCGGCCCTCAACGCCGACCTGGCAAAGCCCTCGCCTATCCCCACCGTCGTCGGCTACACCCTCGGCTTCCTCGACGACAAGACCATCCACCAGGCTCTGCGCGGAATCATCCAAAACATCCGCTCCGACTCGCCGATCCAGAACCTGCTCGTCGGCGGCCAGCCTTCGCACGACGTCGACTCGGCCTACGCCCTCAAGCTGCCGCAACTCGAAACCGCCTACTCGAAAATGCTCTACAACGTCTTTGGCGACAAGCTCACCGTTCTCAACGCGCTCGAAAAAGAAGACGCCGGCATCGCAAAGACAATCACCGCAAACCCAGAGTACGGATTCGGCGCGTTCCTGGCCAAAGAGGAAGAACTCAAGGCCTACATTGGCAAACTCCAGCTCGCCATCAAAGAAGGCCTTCTCGCGCCCGACACGAGCGAGCTCGTCTCGCGCTGGCTGCTCCTCAACTCGGAAAACTCTCCCAAGCTCGCCGAGACTGCGGTAAAACTCATTGCTCAGCTTGAAACTGACTCGAGTGCTGCGGCCGCCGAATTGCGCCCCAAGAGCAAGGCTCTGCTTGCGCCTTCGAGCTCGTGGATCATTGGCTCCGACGCCTGGTCTTACGATCTGGGCTCGTCGGGCGTGCACCACGTCATTGCCTCGGGCAAGAACGTAAACATGCTCGTCATCGAGTCCGAGCCCTTCACGGCGCGCGCCGCCGCCGACGCTTCGCGCCGAAAGAAAGACATTGGTCTCTACGCAATGAACTACGGCAACTCCTACGTTGCCTCGGTCGCCGTCTACTCGTCGTATTCGCAGGCTCTGCAGGCATTCATCGAGGCAGACAAATTCAACGGTCCCTCGATCGTCGTCGCCTACTTGCCTTACCGCGAGGAAACCGACTCGCCGCTCTCGGTCCTGCAGGAGACCAAGAAAGCCGTCGATACCGGATACTGGCCCCTCTACAGATGGGATCCTGAAATCGCCACCGAAGACGGTCTTCCCAACTTCCAGCTCGACTCAAACGCACTCAAGAAAGAACTCAAGGACTTTCTTGCCCGCGAGAATCACTTGTCGCAAGTCACTCGTCGCGCGGCTGTCTTTGGCGAAAACATCGCCGGATCATATGGCTCCGAGATCCGGAGCCAGCAGCAAGCCAAAGCCAAGGACGCATACGCTAAACTCCTCGAGGGCCTCACCGGTCCGCCGCTCACGATTCTCTTTGCCTCCGACGGCGGCACGGCCGAGACCGTGGCCAAGCGGCTTATGCGTCGCGGCAAGGCTCGTGGATTAGGCGCCGTCGCGATGGCGATGGACGATTACCCTATCGAGGACCTTGCTGCGGAGGAAAACCTCGTGATCATCACCTCGACGGCCGGACAGGGAGAGTTCCCGCAGAACGGCCGCAACTTTTGGGAAGCAGTCAAGACCTCGACCGATCTCGACCTTGCCAGTGTCAACTACGCGGTCTTTGGTCTAGGCGATAGTCATTACTGGCCGCGCAAGCAGGACAAGGTTTACTACAATAAGCCTTCGAAGGATATCGCGCATCGGTTCGAGATCTTGGGCGGTAAAGTCCTGGTTCCGCTCGCGCTCGGTGACGATCAGGATCCGGACGGATACTCGACTGCCTATAACCCGTGGGAAGCCGATTTGTGGACCGCGCTCGGGGTCGACGGCGTCGGCGCAAACGTTGATGAACCACCGCCAATCACAAACGAGGACATCAAAATCAACTCAAACTACCTGCGCGGTACCATTCTCGAGGGACTGGCCGACGAATCCACTGGCGCTATCTCGGCCGAAGACTCGCAATTGACCAAGTTCCACGGCACATACATGCAAGACGACCGCGATATCCGCGATACTCGCAAAGCAGCCGGGCAAGAGCCCGCGTATTCGTTCATGATCCGGGTGAGATTGCCCGGAAGTGTGTCGACGCCCGCGCAGTGGCTCGCCATCGATGAGCTGGCTGATACAAACGGAAACCATACGTTCAAGCTGACGACGCGTGGAACGTACCAGTTGCACGGCGTTATTAAGAAGAAGTTGAAGGCCACTATCAAGGGCATCAATGTCGCTTTGATGGACACTATCGCTGCTTGCGGTGACGTGAATCGTATGTGTTTTTTTTTTTTTTCATTTTGGGGGGGTTTTTTTTAATTACTCGACCGTCATATTAACTGGGACTATCTAGGAAACGTCATGTGCGCGGCTCTGCCCTACAACAACGCTCTTCACAAAGAACTCTCGACGTGGGCCACCAAGATCAGTAACCATCTCCTGCCCAAGACCACGGCGTACCACGAAATCTGGCTGACGGACGACAACGACAAGAAGTCTCTTGTCTCTGGCGACGCAGTCGTCGACTTTGAACCTCTCTACGGACCGACTTACCTTCCGCGAAAATTCAAGATCGCGATCGCATGCCCGCCTTACAACGACGTCGACGTCTTTGCTAACGACGTCGGTCTGGTCGCCATCACTGACGCCGACGGTAAATTAGAAGGCTTTGACGTGCTCGTCGGCGGCGGTATGGGAACCACACATAACAACAAGAAGACGTATCCTCGAACTGGCTCGAATTTCGGATTCGTAACGCCTGAGGATGTCGTTCTTGCCTGTGAAAAAATCATGCTTGTGCAGCGCGACTTTGGCGATCGCAAAGACCGAAAACACGCGCGCTTGAAATATACGGTCGACACGCTTGGTATTGACGTGTACAAGGGGAAAGTCGAGGAGTTGATGGGATTCAAGTTCGCGCCTGCCAAGGAGTTCTCGTTCGAGTCCAACATCGATCATTTCGGATGGACAAAAGATGAGCGCGGATTGAACCACTACACGATGTTTATCGAAAACGGACGGATTGAAAACACGCCCGAGCACCCGATGAAAGACGGGTTGAAAGAGATTGCAAAGACGATGACGGGCGAAGCCGGATTCAGACTTACCGGAAACCAGCACGTTATTCTCTGCAACATCACCGACGAAGCCAAGCCGGCTATCGAGAAACTGATGGCCGACTACAAGCTCGATAACTTGCAGCACTCGGCCCTGCGTCTCTCGTCGTCGGCTTGTGTCGCGTTTCCCACCTGCGGTCTCGCGATGGCCGAGTCCGAGCGATACCTTCCGATTTTCATCACCAAGCTCGAAGAGTACCTCGAGACCCTCGGTCTCCGTCACGACTCGGTTGTTCTTCGTATGACCGGTTGTCCGAACGGCTGTGCGCGTCCGTGGCTCGCCGAAGTGGCGCTGGTCGGCAAAGCATACGGCGTCTACAACCTCATGCTCGGCGGAGGCTACATGGGTCAACGACTCAACAAGCTCTACCGCTCATCAATTAACGAGACGCAAGCTCTCGAGATCTTGAAACCAATGTTTAAGCGCTGGGCAGACGAGCGCGAGGAAGGCGAGCATTTCGGAGATTTCATTGTTAGAGTCGGAATTATTAAGCCTACCCTGTCCGGCATGACCTTCCATGATGATGTTCCTGAGGAGGAGTAAGCATTCCCCGAAAAAAAAAAGTAATATCGCACCCGACTCATTGAATTTGTCTTTTTTTTTATTTCTACTTTATTTATATTTCGTTGTTGTTTTTTTAATCACGTTTTAATGTTTGTAATTGATGCATTTCAGTAAATCACACACGAGCCCCTTAGTATATTCAGAGCTGCTAGCAAAGTACTTTTCTCGATTTCCTAAATCGATGTGCACAAATCATCCACACGGCCAGAATGCTGCAGAGCTCGAGAAGGATATTATTAAACAGCGCGAAAACGCGAGTATTGCCTAGATTAGCGGGATATACGCATGTTGTGTATAACCCGGAACTCATACTAGGATCGCGAAGGTCGGCTAGTTCGAGTGCCGCGCCGGTCGTGAAACCGTTCGTATGTCTGCCGCTTTCAATGAGAGGAGAAGCGGAATAGAAAAATGCTGATTTTGATGTATGATAGGGATCGTCGCCGTTATGGCCGATTGCAAAAGTGTATTTATACGCTTCGTTTGTGTATATGTTGTTGCATTGGGCGTGGTGGAAATTAGAATCCGATGAATTGGAAGCAAAGTTATCTGGTGCGTGTGTATATCATTATTCTTTTAATTCACGTGAGGAACCAGACAAGATATCCGATAATCATGATGATATCTAATAATCACGACAAGATATCGAATAGGTTATCAGGTATCAAGTGCGTTGCCAGGACCACGGCTAATTTGCATGCATCTAGCTACCGAGAAACGATTGGCGCAGGAATTAGAATGGGAATTAGCAGAACGGCGGAGTAAATCCGATCAGAGCCCGTCGATTGTAAAGTCAACGAAATCTCTATTGAGCAAAGTATGGCCATGGCGAGGATGATGTCAACCGCGAGGTCGACGCTGGTTGTATATATGGATGTATTTGATAACTGTTTTGTATAATAACATTTGTATTGTCTTTCTGATTCATTCATCGGTATCGTATTCATAATCGTCCATATTGAAATTCATCGGCTTGCACGTTACAAAACGCACCGAATAAACCCATCAGCAGCCGCACACCCCGAAATCTTCACCACTCGTCTTCTTCTCCCCCACTCCACACACTCACGAATGCTGCGAATACGGCAACCCTCACTAAACTGCCTCCTGCGCACACACATACCCCGCCGCACCTTCTTTTCCTTCCCCGGCGAATCGCAAATCCAAACCGTGTCGCTCACGAGAACGTTGCCGTACTCTCCAGCATTACTCTACTCCGTCGTCTCGAATGTCGACGAATACTGTACCTTCGTCCCATACTGCACAGAGTCGAAAATAACCGAGTACGACGGCATCACTAACCAGCCTACGAAAGCGGTGCTATGCGTCGGATGGCAGAAATTCGAGGAAGAGTTTGAAAGTCAACTCACGTGCTCTGCACCGCATACCGTCGTCGTACGTATTATATTGCTCACAGCAGAGCGAAGGAGAAGACAGCTAACGAGACTCCAGGCCGAGTCGTTCAAACACTCGTTATTCAAAATATTATATACCCGATGGAGCATATTCCCAACCTCATCAGCAGAGCAATCGGAAGGCCGGCTGGTGTTGGACTTGAAATTCCAGTTTGCCAGTCCCTTGTATAATACGATTTCCTCGCAATTCGCCCCGGCCGTCGCGCAGATTATAATCGAGGCCTTTGAGAAACGAATGGCGACGGTCGAGAGATTGAAGTTAATGGATGGCAAACGAGCCGCGGCGGCGGCGACTAGTTCGATGCGATAACTTAATAGATGACAGCTTTTTTACTATATTCCGGAAACCCATGCTATCTATATACAACAACTCTTACAACTCCTCGATCTTGATCGTCATCAGTTCATCCATCTGCCGTAGCACAAAGTCAACCATATAACTCTCCTCCATTAATTCCGTCATCCGCCCGAAATGTTTCTCAGTATACGGAATCAACGCGTCCAATGTCCGTTTGATATCTTCGACCTTTAGCAGCTCGGCGGGCGCATACGCCGTCAGTATTACATTGAGAATCCGCTGCGCAATAACCGACGTCCGCGCATTCGTATTCCAATCGCGGACGCGCCGGAGTAATCGCGCAAGTTGTTCAGGCGCAAGCGAAGATAAAACTCCATCGACCTGCCGTAATCCCGTGATTGAGCCCGGTTCTCGATGGTCGGTCATGACGGTCCGGAATAACTGCAACAGTCTTGCCGGATGATCGAGTGAGAGCGCCAAAAGAATCGCGTTCTTCCACTCCTTTTTGTAAATATAATTCGCCAGATCCTGTTCTTTCTCAACCATCTGCTCTTCCAGTTCTGCTTTCCGCTCAAGTTCCTGCTCCGTAATATCGTTCCAGAATGTAATCACCGAATCACCGCCTCCGGAAACAAAACCACGGTCGTCATTCCGCCGAGCGAGCGACCACACTTTATCCTCATGATTATCAAGCGTCGCATTACATTCCCCGCTTTTCACATCCCAAACTTTCACAAGCCCGTCGCCGCCAGCGCTGACGACTTGCGCGCCACGACTGATAAACAGCGATTTCAGCACCGAGTTTGTATGTCCCTCAAATGTCTTGACGCAGCTGAAATCCCGAATACTCCACACTTTCACCGTCTTGTCGCCGCTCCCGGTGACGATATACCGATCATACTCGGAGAATTTAACGCTCCACACTCCGCGTCTGTGTCCGCGCAGAATTCCAACTACCTCGCCTTCTTCCGAGTCCCAGATCTTGACCGTCCGATCCTGCGACGCAGTAGCAAACAGCTCGTCGTTAGGCGACACGTCAACCGCGTTTATATCCTTGTCGTGCGCCCGTTTCGTGTACGTCGGTTTCGCAATCTCTACCGGCTCGTCGCTGACTTGCGACAGTTTCGGAACCGGCCAGCGCTTGACCGTCATATCTTGCGACCCTGTGATCATGAACCGCGGATACCCATTGTGCTCGACTAGTTTTGACATTGCGACGCCGCCGATCGAGCCTAAATGTCCAGTGAAGGTAGCGTAGAGCGTGAATCCTTCGCTGACCAGATCCCACCGCCATATCCGCGCAACGTTATCCTTTCCAGCACTAGCCAGCCAGAGACCATCACTCGACGCATCTATGCAGATAACGATATCCGAGTGCGCAGTTAGAATCGCCGATGATTGCGTGTCAACAGATATAATTCTCACTTCAGGAGAATTCGTAGCCAGAGCGAGAAATTTCGAATTCCCAGACTCATCGTGCGGTCCAACGTAGGCTAAGTCGATGATTTCTCCATTGTTGCCAGACAATCGTCTGCAGATTGGAATATCGCTAGACGAAAGCGAGTGCTCGAGCAAAGTCTGGTCCGAAAGCACGGCAATCAAACTCGTCCAGGTGGGGTAATACAAAATCTCTGAAACACCAACTTCCTCAGTTGTCTCGAGTTTGTCCTGTTCGGGTGTAATTTCCTCACCGGCAACCGACCACAGCCTGACCACACCTCTATCACCACCCGTGAATATCAACTGCTCTGACTTTTCTAAGACGCCTCGCGCCAGGAAACCAACAGTTTCAAGCTGCTCAAACGCCAAAATCGTCTTGACCAGCTTATAATTCTTCAGACTCCACACATTGACAACTTTATCGCGTCCACCGCTAATCAGCGTCTCGCCGTCGTCGCTGAAATCGAGCCCGCGCACAACACTCACATGTCCGTCATCAAGCACACCGACGCATTTCCGCTTAACCAGATCCCAAACCCGGACTTGCATGTCGTCCGACCCACTGGCTACCTGCCATCGCGTACCGCCCTGGTGGCCGTATATCCGCAGAGCGCTAATCACACCGCTATGTCCTCGAAAAGTATGCGTGTTGAATCCGCCGGCCAAATCCCAGACTTTGACGACGCCGTCCGCGCTCCCGGTCGCGACTAATGACGACGTGCTGTCGATATCCATCACGATAACCGGTCCGTCGTGCGCTTTGACTGCGCGAACTAGTTTCCCGTCGGAAACCGTATATATCCGCATCTGCAGCGACCGCGAACAAACCACAACGTACCGCGCATCAGGCGAGATTCTAAGCGCAGCAACTTGCTCCGTGTCCTATCCCCTATTAGCCTCAATACTCCCTCTTCTCAAAACAAACCACGTACCCCTGCAATCTTCTGAGTCCGTTGACCAGTCTGCAAATCAGAAATAATTACATCCTCCCCGTACGCCGTCGCCAACGTACGCTGATCTTGCGAAACAGACACCGCACCACCGGTGAAAAACGGTTCAATCGCTGTATGCGAGAATGCCGTCTTGAGCATCATCGATGCCGATACCATGTTGCTTTGTACGGTGGTGGTGCTTGGATTTGCAAAAGTGAGAAAAAGAAAATTTCTAGATTGGAATTGGGAGTTTTGAAATTTTCATGGATTAGAGTTTAAAGGGCCTCGTCTGCGAAGCGTGTCGTTATTCTACTGCTGGTATTAGACTGTTTTGCCGAAGAATGGGTTAATGCAGTAGTTAGTGCTTGAGCTGGTGATGAGTTTTTGTGTAGTAAAACCACATAGTCGGGACTATTAGCCGGCGCACTGGTAGAGAATGCTTGTACCTACTACTTTTCAGTTCCAAGTCTTATAATATCAGCTTATCCAGTCAGAGGTGAAAGTTGGGTCAGTCTCAAACGAGTATGAAAGCGCTCTATTCAGATACACATCTACTTGTATATACATAGACACGCTTCACCAGAAAAGTTCCCGCATCAGTGCTCATAACCAGCGCGTCCGATCCGCTTCACCCACCAAAATTACCTCGTTCAAACAAAATACCTCACTAGCCAAGATCCAGTTCAAAGAAATGTGTTTTTCATCTAAAGCGCTAATAGAACCTCGTATATTTGATAGAAACCTCTTTTGTGCTCTAGAATTGCCCTGCTCGGGGATAGCGCGTCCCAATCCGGATAAACTTCAGCCGAGGTGACAGAACCTGGTCATCATTGTCAATGTCAGTCGGGCAATGTGATTTTATCGCAACGGCTCTGTTTACCAGTTTTGATCTCGCAGAGTGTTTTATGTATATACGGAAAGATAATGGCTTCTGAGAATCCGAGTACGAAGGGCCTTTAGAACGGCAAACTTGTTTCAAAAATCATCCGCATATCCTTCCGCAAGCCATATCGTCAACCGGTCATGGAACTAACATTCATGATGGGTCCCAGCCGGCCTACGCAGCGCCGAAGCCGCAAAATAACAACCTGCAAAGCATGCACGATGCGCCGCGTCAAATGCGATCGTCAACAGCCGTCTTGTTCAACGTGCCAGGCGCGCGGTGTGAAATGCGAGTACTGGCAGCAATCGAGTCACGACGAATATACTGATCCGCCGAAACGCCGACGGCTAACGGAGGAGACGAGCAAGAATTCAACAAGTATAAGAGTCCTCCATGAGGAACGAAGCAGTAGGCCGCAAGCAGTCGAGAAGAAGAGTGCCGACGTGGGGGTCTTGACTGTTAATCGCGAGACCGGAGTAACTCGCTATGCCACCCCTTCATATTGGCCGTTGTTTTTTGACAATGTGCGTATTGCTATGCTTGGAATGCCTTGTGAAACGAGTAACTAATCTGGCGCAGACCGACGGCGCACTAAAATTAACCGACATCGACCTTTCATCCAGCGACAAAACCGCCGACGACGAATTCTTCACAACCCAGCGCGAACGTATATTAAACGCCTACCTTCCGTCGCGAGAAGTGGGCAACCAGCTGATTGCCGAATACTGCGACACAGTGCTGCCGTTCATGCCAGTATTGGATCGCCCGGAAGTGGTTCGCCGACATAACGCATTCTGGGACCATCGGCAGGAATCTCTATCGCGGCCGCCGGCCAGTAGTAACCACGAGCGGGACCCGAGTTTTTCAATTATTTTTGCAATGTATTACTGCGCCTCGGTGTCGCGGAGTGCGCGGCTACGTTATGTGCCCGGCGAGCCGCGATTAGTCGACGGCGAACCAGAAGCCGAGCAAATGAGTGTATATCTGCAAGCTACCGAGGCCGTGCTTCAATTATTTGATTTCCCCAAACGACCGACGTTGATGACCTTACTAGCTGCGGTCCTAGTCCAGACCTGTCGTCCGGCTGAGATCGTGACGAGCGCGACCGCCGTGCTGGCTCTGCTTATCCGGACGGCGCAGACAATGGGTCTCCATCGAGACCCCGAGCTTTTCACCACCGATTTGGATTATTGCGAAATCAGACTGCGGAGAAACTTGTGGTGGCATCTCCATTACCTCGACGGCACGTCGTCGTTTATCTGCGGTTTGCCGGCGACGATTCAGCCGTCGTCGCATGACGTGCGGTTGCCGGCGACCGAAGGTTTGCTAGACGAGGACGCCCTATATATACTTGGACGCAACGGGGTTCACGAGAGCGTCAGCGTGATTTCGGCTATTCACATTGAGTTTTTCTGTGTACGCAGTATACCCGAGGACCGAATCGATCAAGTGATTGAGTGTTTGCGGCCGTCGAGGGAAACGCACTTGCAGCGGATCCGCGAGATTGCGTCGCTGAAGTTTGCTAAGCTGTCCGAGGCGGCGGATATCAACAAAATCCGGTTTATGCAGCTGCACATGACGTTTGTGATGGCGATCGTGTACGAGAAGTCGCTGCTGTTGCTGCTGTACTACTCTTATCGAGCGAAATGCAAGGGCTTGGACCAGAGCAAAGTGCTAAAGGACGAGTCGTCGCGCAAGCTGTGGAAAGAGCTCGTGCATTCGGCAATGAAGATCATGAAGCTGTACAACAATGAGCTGGACGGCATGCCGCATCCGGAGCTACTCTGGAACCTGTTGCGGTTCATCCAGTTGAATGCGATAATTATCGTGCTCAGGGACGTGTGCTATTACCCCAAGCGGGCGCTATGCGTGAACTTTGACGAGACGCTGCAGCGCGCCGGGATCCCCAGAGAGCGGTTTGTGAACGACGAGGACGAGCGACTGAGCCTGGCGAAGCAGTGCATGGACATCCATGTGATGTTGCGCTTCAACGACAACAGCGAGTTCGCCAGGCTGCAGTGGCCGAAGCTCGAGGAGCTCTACGCCATGGCCGAGCGGGCGGTCAAGAAGGCAGCAACGACGACGACGTCGCGCCGACCGCCTGCCGCGCAGCAGATCAAGAGCACCAGCAGCAGCAGCGGCAGCAGCGGCGGCGGCAGCCTGGCGTCGCCGCACCAGTTTGCGTATCTGTCAGGCAGCACGCCGGCGACGAACTCCAGCGTGCCGGCAATGGACTCGCCGCACTCGGACGGCTCGCAGGAGATGGCCGCGCTCTGGACGGAAGTCGAGAACGCGCTGGCCGACAGCTCGCAGCTCTTCACGGATCCCGCGCTGCCCGGCCTCGACCAGCTGTTTTGCGACGCTTGGTGAGCGGCGGCCGAGTGAGTGATGTCATTCTGTACAATAGGTAAATAAGGTTTCGAGTTTTGCGACATGTGTCGAATAACTTTAACTTTATTATTACACATTAACTCTACGTAACGAAATATCCCGGTTTACATGCACACCCCACCACCACACCATTTTTCCCTATCATATCATGTCTTCTACTTCTTCTTCCTCGTAGATCAGCGCAAGCGTCGTCCGCCGCTCGCTGGCCATCGAGGACGCGCTGCCGTGGCGCCGGTGCGCGGCGGCGGCGGCGGCGGTGCTGCACCGGCTAATGCGCTGCTGCTGCTGCTGCTGCTGCTGCTGCTGGTACACCGACACGTTGTAGGCGCACGCGTTTGCGAGCGCGGTGCTGCTGGCGGGAGTGTACGACGAGTGTCGCCGCACAGAGAGTTTGGCCGACGCATTCAGCTGCGGCAAGACGGTTGCGGTGCACTCCGACGAGTCCCGTTCGTCGTCCCAAAAAAGCTCGTCGCCGATGTCTGATCCCAGGCTGAACACTACGCTGCTGCGGACCGAGGACGAAGAGAGTGAGGAGAGCGAGGAAATCGTGCTGCCGCTGGAGCGGTCGGTGTACGCCGCGGAGCGCCTGGGAAGAACGTAGTCGCGCTGCAGGACGCCGTAGCCCTCGAGCTGGGCCTGCGCCAGCGCCGTGGCTTTTCTCGCGAGCGATTGCGGGACAGGCAGGCCGGCGCGGCGCAGCAGCAGGTCGGTGTCGATGACGGAGGCGCCGTCCATGTCGGGATACTGGGATGCGTATTTGCGGGCGGGCCGCTTCGACGGGCGGAGCGCGAGTTTATGCAGGAGCGAGAGCGACGAGGACGAGACGGAGGACGGCGGGTTTCCGGGATCGTCGTCGGTTTCGACTGTGCGCCTAGTTAGCAGTGCGTCTGAAGACGGACAACACGGAACCGCCAAACATACGGTAGAGCACGTCAAAGACGGGCAGCTTGCGTTTGCGGACGGCGTTGACGAGGGCCGCGGTGCTGTTTGTCGAGATCGGCAGGACGGCGGCGGGTTTTCTGCCGAAGCGGCCGAGGGCGACGAGCCGACTGAGCTGCTCGCGCGTGCGCACGGCCTTGCCGTCGATGAGCAGCGCGACGCCGCGGTTGCGGGTGAGTCTGAGCAGGGCCAGGAACGGGTCGTCTGCGCGGTTGCCGAGCACGGGCAGGCCGGTGGTGCGCGAGAGCGTGGCGGCGAAGACGGGCGTGTGCAGGAGATGGGCGTCGTTCGCGAGCAGCCGCAGCCGGAAGAGCACGGTCTCGTGCGTGGGCTGCTTGCCGGCGGCCATGGGCGGTCGTGAAGAAGACGGAGCGGCGTGGCCGGGCGAGGACGAGCAAAAGGCGGGCGGCGCGGGTTAAATCGAGCCGCGCCGTGTCGAGCCAAAAATAGCCCCGGCCCCTGAGACAGATCCGAAACAAAACTCAGTAAGCGAGAGTGTCGTCCGTCGCACAGCGTCCGGCCCGCTTCGTGACACGGCTGCCCCACCAAAACAATGGCGCCCCCGCTTCCGCACCCCGCGTCCGAGCCGCTGATTCCCGCTCTCTGGGCCCTCCACGCCCTCGTCGCGCCCCGCGCGCGGCCTAGAAGCCCGGCCACGAGCAAAGATCGCGAGGACGTCGAGAGCGACGCCGAGTACAGCGTCGCCGAGCGCGCCTGGCACTGGGAAGCACTGCCGAGAGACAAGCGTCCCGCGCTGGCCATCAAGATCGCCGAGATGGCCGCCGACGAGCACTGCGCCGACTGGGTGCTCGCGGGCCTGCAGTGCTGCTTCAAGCAACGGTAGAAGCGCTTGAACTATCGCGTGGCTCGGCTCGCAGCTGCAGACTCCAGCCCGGGCCGTCAATCGTCCCCAGCGTGAATGCGATGCTCAGGGCCGGCACGCGTATCCTGCGCTATCGTTAGTATCTTTAGTTATTCGGCTTATCGCTCCCGTTCTGTATCCTTACGTCTTTGCGTCGTCTTCGCTGCTGTTGAATATATCCTCCGACTCTTCGTCCTCTTCTGTAATCGTAGTCCGCTTCTCTTGTACATCATCTTCAAGGCTGCCCGCTCGTTAGTAATTTTTTGATAACTAGCCAATCAATCCGCATTTTCACCTCTGTGTCCGACGCGCCTTCAACTTTTGCAGCTTGCCTTCAACCCTCGCCTGACTCCGCTTGCGTTTCTTCCTCTTTCTCTCCTTCTCCTTCAAATCAACACTAGACAGATGATTGTATTGCTTAAATCCAGCCCGGCCAAACTCGGGAAACAACTGCGCCGCCGCCAATTCGGCAATAGTCACTGCCTTCACGCAGTCGCGCCCTCGCGCATATATCGTGAACGGCTCCCGCTCGGCGACAGACTGTAATGGCATCTCAATCCCGACCTGGAACCACGAGATGATTTGCTTGACAATCTCTTTGTTCTGCGTCTCCTTCGTCACTGTCACTAGCTTGTCCATTTCTGAGTTGAGAGGGGAGGTGGGTGAAAGAGCCGGTGCCAAAATTCTCCACCTAAATTCTACAGCTAAATTCTTATGTCTGTATGGCTAACCTAACCCGAAGGCAGTTCGTTGACTTCTATTCAACTAGTATGATTCCTATTGATTATAATATTATGATATATAACCAGATATGCGATAGACCAGTGGTATTACAGACTACCAACCCTAGCCTTTACTATATACCGATATCTACCAATATCTACCACGCTCGCTCACTTCTTCTCACGACTCCGCTGCTAATTTTCACTGCAATTTCTTAACGACTCGACTCGATATGGAGGACAAAGAAACAGGAACTCCGGTCTCATTCGGCGCCGACATGCGCACGACTCGATCATTCACCAGCGCGCATTCGCTGCCTAAAATCACCTACTCAAAGAAACAGCGACAGAATGCGACATCAAAGCCAGCCCAGCCAATCGACAACAAACTGCTCTCATTCCAATCGAAACCCTTCAAGCCAGAACTCAAAGACAAGACAAAACCAAAGACGGCTATGAGATCTCACGTCAACGAAAGCTGGCTGTTCGACACTGCAAAGCCAGCAAAGAAAAACGTCAAGATATCGAGCGAGGAAGAAGAAATCCCTGCCAAAGCTCAAGACCTGTTTTGCTCAGAAGATTTGAACCTAGGTCCTCCGCAAGCAACCTCGACTCCGCCAAAACACAGGATCGAGAAACGCAAAGCCCCTGCTCAGACGATGAGTGGTATTTCTGTACAATTAACAATCACAACCGACCCTAGACTGACCAAACAAAAAACTCAGACTTCCGTTTAGGAACCGCAATTAGCACGATCCCGCAGCTGCCGCCTCCGAAACAGAGAAAGATGCAGATCTACCACGACACGGACGAAGACGACCCACTCTACACGGCGCCGCTCATGAGCCCCCGCAGCCCAACCAAGGCCCGCAGAGCCGCTGTGCCCAGGACGACGACTGCCGCCCGCGGACCAAAGAGCGCGCGAAGCCAGGCGCGCAGCAGCCAGCCCAGGCACATACGCGCGATCCCAGAAGCCGCCGACGAGGCCTGAACGAGGGCCGCGGAGACAGCTGCGCATTTATTCTCGCTTGTGAAAATAACGTCATTTGCCGCGTGAGCCCAAAGCCACGTCAGCGAGCACGGTTGCAGAAGAGATAGGGGCCGAGCCCAGAATAGGAGTCACTCTACGCAGCCAGGCCGTAGTCGTAGTTCTGGGGGCGCGTGCACGGACACCCCCTCTGCAGCGGCCGCCGCCGCCGAGGCCGGCCGCTTCCAGGTGCTTCCGCCTCCCTGCCGCCCTCCACCGCCCTCCACGCACTCCAATGGCCAACAAACCCCACAGACGCGCAAAGGGCGCCGTGCAGCGTCCGCAGCGCCCGCAGCCAGAGCCCGCGCTCAAGCAGCCGCCGTCGCCCGCGGCCTCGGAGGCGTCCGCGTGCTCGTCCTCGTCCTCGTCCTCGTCCTCGTCGTCGGGCGCGTCCTCGAGCCCGTCGCCCCTCACAGCGCGGCCCGCGAAGAGCGCGGCCGCAGACGTCATCCGGCACCAGTTCGACCTCGAGATCCTGCTCAAGCACCGCGAGCTCGCGCTGATCGAGGACGAGATCGCAAAAGTGCACATCATGATGGTGCAGCTGCGGCGGTGCGCCGGCAAGATGCTGCCCAGCGACGCGCCGGACGAGTTTGCGCGAACGTACGCGCAGTATCTGCTGCCAGACCGCCGCTACTCGTCCGGCGACGCCGAGCCCGACGGCGAGCCCGACCGCGGCGACCGCGCCAGATCGGCCTCGCTCTCTTCGCGCATCCACCTGCCGCAATACCACGCAACAACCGTCGGCGGCAACCAACCGCCCGCGGGCTGCATCTACCGGCGCCAGGACGGCATCCTCGTGCGCCTCGTGTGCGCCGACTGCTCGCGCGTCTCCTTTGGCTCCGCCCAGGGCTTCATCAACCACTGCCGCATCTCCCACGCGCGCGAGTTCTCGTCCCACGACAACGCCGCCCAGGTCTGCGGCGTCGAGCTCGACGAGGAAGACCAGGACGACATCGGCCTCGGCGCCTTCCGCCACCGGCGGCACATGCAGCTCAGCGCAGGCGCGGTAGCGAGCTCGCCCTTCGCCGGCGTCGGCGGTCCTCTGGCGTCCATCAGCAGGCCTGTGTCGGGCAAGACCGTGCCGGGCACTCTCGCCCGGCAGCAGCAGCAGCAGCAGCAGCAGCAGCAGAGCGCCACCTCGGCGCCGTCAGAACGTGTCCTGGATCCGTCGACTACGCAGTTCAGAGACTACGAATCAAAGAGCTTCCCATGGGCCTCGGCGTCTGGCTCAGCATCAACACCGGCGAGCGCGACCAGCAACTCGTCCTTTCTGAGCCACCCCATCACTCCACCAAACGAAGAAGTAGGCCTCGATCAGATCCCCCGGCATTTTCCGCCAGTCAGCATAGCAGACATGGGCAAGGAAAACTCGGCTCCAGCTGCAGAAGCCAGCAAGAGCGAGCAGACTGCGACCCCAACCGTGTCTCCCGAGACAGTTGCCCCGCCGCCAACTACACACCTGTCTCGGCTGTTAAAGCGCAAGCAGCTTGACGTGGGCGATTTAGACGGCCTAGCGCGCGAGTCCGTCAAACGGGACCCTCGAGGACACTTATTCGCGGGAGAATCAGATGCGTCGGATGTCGACGACACAGACGACGTGATGATGCGCAAGAAAGAAGAAATGAAGCTGCCGTCGGTGGCCAAATTCAAGCGAATGATGCAGGAATCAATGAAGGACAATCAGCAAACCGGACAAGCGTCTCGAGAACGGCCTGTTGGTAGCGGTATCCGAATTCTCGCCAACTTCAACTGACATTAGGAGTTGTAGTTAATTGATTCGAGTCGCGGACGGCTTGATTTATTTGTTTATGTTGCTGGGATTCGGAAATTTGTTTATTGAGTTGTCTTTATTAATCTATCTATCCTGATATGGGTTGTCTCGCCGGTGATGGTTATGTGTTTTATATTATCCTCCTATCTTGTGTGTGTGGTTTCTTTTTTTGTCATATTCTTCTCTACTTTCGTATTACTACTACTATTTATTGTTGTTTTTCTTTTGTACTTTTAAAAAAAAGCACATCTCTATACTCCTTAGCTCAAATCGCGGCAAACCAACCCTTTTCCCGCCTGCCTCTGCGCGCTGCTCTTGCCCACCCGACTCGCTTCCTTATCGCGGCCTATCAGCATCCCAAATGGTGTACTCGCTCAAAGACAAAGTTGTGCTCATCACGGGCTCGTCCGCCGGTCTCGGCGCCGCGTTAGCGCACGCGTTCGCCTCCGAGGGATGTCATTTAATCCTAAACTCGAGCTCGACAGCGGCCTCGTCGATCGCGCGCGCCGAGAAGACGCTCGCCGAGATAGTGACGACGTACCCGAACTGCAAAGCCAAGTTCGTGACGGCGGACTGCGGGATCGAAGAAGATAACGTTGCGCTGGTGAAGAGTGCGATTCAGTTGTCGAAAGATTGGGGATATAACGGTGAAATCCACGGGTGTATTGCCAACGCTGGCTGGACCCGGTTCTCAGATATCGCCGATCTCGACGATGTGACGTGTGAGGATTTCGACAAGTGCATGGCTGTCAACGTCAAGTCGCCGTATGTGTTGCTGCGTGAACTGAAGCGCGAGTATGCGGATAAGTCGGGAATGGGCGACTGTGGAGGGTTCTTTCTGTTGACTAGTTCTGTGGCCGGAGAGCATACGGGCGGCAGTTCGCTGGCGTATTGCGTTAGCAAAGCCGCGAATTTGCATCTCATGAAGTGTCTTGCGTGAGTGTACCCCTTTTCTTTTTCAGTAATAACAGTGAGAAAGCTAAACGCGAGCAGAAAACACCAAGGACCAAAGATTAGAATCAATGCCGTCAAACCGGGTGTGCTGCCGACTGAATGGGGTCTCAAATTCGGACAGGAGCGCTTCAATGCAATCATCAGTCAGACGGTACTCAAGACTGTGTCTTCACTCGAGGTGAGCAAGGCATGCTGTATTTTTAAATGTATATAACCGTACTAACGGCGGGATAGAACTGCGCGTTAATCTACACGATGCTGGCAAAGAACGATAGTATTACCGGCGAAAGCGTGACTATTGACGCAGGCCAATGGCTATAAACATTTGAATATCCAATGATAAATATGCAATCAACCCCCTTTGCGATACGACACTTTCTCAACCTTCACCTCGCCATCAATATACTGATATACGTACAACACAAGAACAGTGCCCTGAACATCCATCAAGACAAAGCTCGGAACAGGCGACTCGCCTTCGGCCCACCACCCACTTGAGATCGCACCGGTGGCCGAGCCCGGGTTGATAAAGAACTTGCCTTCGAGCTCGTAGGCTTCGAACCGATGCGTGCCGCCCCAGATAAACACGTCGACGTCCATCTGTCGCGCGGCAATAAGCAGCGCGTCCGAGTCCCCCGGCGGAACTATCGTGTGGCCGTGAGTAAACCCAATGCGAAGACTGCCGTGGGTGACGACTTTCGACAGCGGCAGCGAGAGCGAGAGGTCGAACTCGCCTTTGACGATTTGCAAGTCTGGCGAGACCGAGCGGAGAAAGTCGTAGGTCTCGCGGTCGGTGAGGTTGCCCAAGCAGAGAATTTGGGAGATTTTGCCCGGCGCAAGCAGTTTGCGAAACTAATTGAGAAGGCCAACGGTTAGTAGACAACGAAACAAACGGGACGGCATTTAGAACCATGTACCTTTGGAGGCAGCTCCTGTGCGGGCGGTTAGCAAGAAAACTCTCCGAGTCAAACAACAACACAGATCATACCATCGCCCGGTCGGGGATGTGCAGGTCTCCGATAGCGAGTACCAGCATGATGCACCGAGAGAGCAGGAAGTTGGTCGTAGATGTCCTTTTTGCTGGTATTGTCCTGGCGTAGAACTGACGAGCGGCGCCGCGGACTATCGGGTCACGGACGCGTGAGCAGGATCACACGGCTGTTACCCAGGATAAGGCGGCGCTATCAGCCACTGAGTCAGTCGCGGGCTCGAAAGCGCTCGCCAGGCCAGCGACGGGCGACCGAGGCAAGCAGCAGCCGGGCAGAGGCGATTTGGCCGTCCAGAAATGCTGCGCAGAGGCGCCGGAAGCAGCCCCAGAGCACCCCTAGGCAAATAGGGGAATCCAAGGCAATCAGCACGTGACGCGGGCAAACTCTCGTCGTCGCCCGCCACCACCAGCGGCGGGCCCGACGCAGGCTTGTCTTTTCGCCAAATGTCTGCCCGGCTCCGTCTCCAGCAGATATCCGCACACATCGCCCCGTCCGCACCACCGCAAATGCCCGTCTCCACCCAAGCCGCCCACCCGCTCACGCTCATCCCGGGCCCCGTCGAGTTCACCGACGAGGTGCTCCAGGCAATGGCCACGCCCTCGCAGTCCCACGTCTCGCCGCAGTTCGTGGCCGTCTTTGGCGACGCGCTCGCCCTCCTGCGCGAGCTCTTCATGAACAAGGACAAGTCCGCGCAGGCCTTTGCCATCGCCGGCGCCGGCACCCTCGGCTGGGACTTTGTGGCCTCGAACCTGCTCGAGCCCGGCGAGGACGCGCTCGTGCTGCACACCGGCTACTTTGCTGACTCGTTCGCGGACTGCATCGACACCTACGGCGGCGTGCCCACCCAGCTCAAGGCGCCGCTCGGCGACGTCGTGCCCCTCGACCAGATCGAGGCGGCGCTCAGGAGCAAGTTCTACAAGCTCGTGACCATCACCCACGTCGATACCTCGACCGGCGTGCTCTCCGACATCAAGACCATCGCCGCCCTCGTCCGCAAGGTGTCGCCCGAGACGCTCGTCGTCGTCGACGGCGTCTGCTCGGTCGGCGTCGAGGAAATCCGCTTCGACGACTGGGACCTCGACTTTTGCCTGACTGCTCCGCAAAAGGCCATCGGCGTGCCTGCCGGTCTCTCCATCTTCATCGCCTCCGGCCGCGCCCTCGACGTGTTCAAGAACCGCAAGGCCAAGCCGGGTTCGTACTATGCCTCCATGGCCAAGTGGCTGCCGATAATGCAAAACTACGAGGCCAAGAAGGCGTCTTACTTCTCGACCCCGCCCGTGCAAAACATCCACGCTCTGCTTGCCTCGCTCAAGCAAATCCTCGCTATCCCGCTCGAGGACCGCTTCGCCGCTCACGCAAAGATGTCTGCCCACATCAAGCAAACCATTGCCTCCTACGGCCTCAAGCAGGTCGCCGTCAGAGAAGGTTACCAGGCCAACGGTATGACCGCCGTCTACCTCCCCGAAGGCGTCGCTCTTCCCGACCTTCTCCCCAAGATCGCCAAGCGGAATATCGTGCTCGCCGGCGGTCTGCACAAGGATATCGCGACAAAATACTTTAGAATCGGACACATGGGTGTCTCTGCTATCGGCGACGATCGTAATGATTTTACTCTCGCCTTGACGGCTATCAAGGAGGCCCTGGCCGAGTGCGGTTACTCTTGCTAGATTATTTCGTTATGTTGAAAAAGTGGTTCCTGTTGCATATACATTAGAGAATTTTTTTTTATTTTTTGTATGTATTTGTATTGGCTATGAGGTAATTGTGGGGTATACTTGAACATTGCAAGACATTTTGAAAATTGTTTTGGCTCGAACGTACTTGAAAAGTCTTTTAAATAAATAAATGGTATTTATTTTAATTAGTTTCCTGTTTTATTAATCTTCAAAAGCGGTTTGTATTCTGTAAGAGATTTGAAGCTGAGTTGTTGCGTAATTTCACAAGCATTTAAACTTTCTGAGGATATTTCACCGTCTGAAATTGATTTATCGGTCATTTTTCGCATTCTTTTTGGCAGCTTCTACTAAATACTCAATACATATCTATCAATCTAAAGCAGATATTGAATTCATATTATATTTCTCGTGTAACCCACGCGCAATCAGATACACTTTTATTCATAATCCGTTGAATTGAAGTCACTTTTTGTTTTCCTAACACTGCGCAATATCAAGACCGTGGACTTTGACATGATTAACACACCGTTTAAATCACGGATGGAGTTTTCGTGGGTTGATCGCTGGTCGGTCTGTAACTCAACAGATTGGAATTTCTTAGCGGTAGAAATTTCGACTACAGAAGTTACAAACATTTAGTGCAATATATTATTCATTTGAAATATCTCAATCTAATTCATAAACAAAAATTCAAGATCGGCAGGTGTCAATCTATTCATCGCCGAATCATCACTTTCAATCGTTGCGCGAATCATGTTTGCCTTCTTTTCTTGTAATTCTATGATTCGCGATTCTATACTATCCTCAATAATCAGTCTAGTGATTCGAACCGGTCTATGTTGTCCGATTCTATGTACTCTGTCTCCAGATTGCCATTCGACACTAGGAATGATAGAAATTAGTCACGGCACTATTCAAGATAAAAATTTCACTAAAACGCACCTGGGATTCCACCATGGATCAAGCAAAAACACTTGACTCGCCTCGCAGAGATTGAGTGCTACGCCGCCAGCCTTCAACGACACCAGAAATACCTCCACACTAGGAGTATTCATGAAATACTTTATAGAATTATCACGCTGCAAGGGCGTCATATTTCCCTGCAATTTGACCGTCTGGAACCCGGCTCGTCGTAAGCGCCACTCTACTAAATCAAGCATACTAGTAAACTGAGAAAACACAATCGACTTGATTGTCTGACGATCACTGCGGAGTTTATAGAGCTCTTCGACTAGGGCTTCGATTTTCGTCGAACTGCGCCAGCGGCCCATGTCGATCCGGTTGACAATACTACCTTTCTTCAGCGTATCTTCGTCGACTTCTAGCGCTGGCGCAGTCAGATCAATCACAAGCGCAACGTGACATACCGGACATTCAAGAATCTCTTGCGTATCCAGGTCATCGTATCCTTCCACATACTCTTTAATACAGAGTCTGCAAAACACATGGTGGCATTTAGCGCGAATAGCTTCCTGCGCCTCGTCGTCGCAGATCTTACACACAAGAGTAGTATCATCTGTCGTGTCTGCGCCATGCCGGCGAAGTACCAAATCAGGATGATCCGCCATCTGCCGCATACGAGTAATCAACGTGAAGATATTCGCATAGTTATTGAGTACCACTCCTTGAGCAACATAGGAATTGAATCGACGTTTACCATCAGAGTAGATACTGCGATATAAATCTTCCTCTTCTTCATTAAACCGGTCGCGACGCACATCGACTACTCGCGGCGGCAATCCCAAGTCGTCCGCGCGCTCAAGCTTCGTCCGCCGCAGTAAAGTGTGCTTTAAAATACTGTGCAGCTTCATCATACCCGCTTGTCGTCCTTCTGTCGTCGCTGAATTCTGAATGGGCTTGAGAAGCTCGGTGTTGAACCAGTTCGCGTGCTGCATAGGCTTGTGACCACATTGATCGCAGGTCCTCTTATCTGAAAACATCCAGTCAAGCGATGTGCAGTCGCACTTTTTGCAAAAATAATTGCTATAAGGCTCAATTCTCAAAAATCGGATTAACGAGTAAAGCTCGCCAATTCGGTTCTGCAACGGCGTACCAGATAAGCAAAGCCGGCGATCTGTATCGAGAGCGAACGCCGCCTTTGCTGTATTGCACTGACGGTCTTTGATATTATGCGCCTCGTCGAGGATAACGCGGTGATACTTGATAGCATGGAGCGCACTTCGAGCTTTGTAAATCCCATCTTTGCGTCTGAATCCGGCGTGCTCCTTTCGGTAGACAGATTCAAGTACGTTGTAAGACGTGATTATGACATCCACATCCTTCAACTTCTTTGGATCTTCTGTCCTCGACGCGCCATGATACACCATCGTCGTCAACTTTCCCGCCGTGTTGCTTTCAATCTCTGCCTTCCATTGCATGATAGCAACGGTAGGAACCACAACCAAATTAGGCTTCCCTCTAGGCTCCGATAACAGAAGGGCAATCGTTTGAATAGTCTTTCCCATTCCCATCTCATCGGCCAATATTCCACCATGGTATTTAGACTGCTCTTGCGCCAACAACCAATTCAGGCCTTCGCGCTGAAACGGAAGAAGCTTGATGGTGAGCTCCTCAGGTTGCTCACTCTGCATTACTTGCCGCTTAGGAGTATCTTCAAGCTCTTGGAAAATACTCTTCAGTTTCGGATGGTGCATGTACAACGCTTCGCGAGTCTTCTGGTTATAACTCACTGCAGTCCGACCGGTTCCACGTCGTCGTCTAGGGGCAACTGCCTCAGCAGTATTCTCAAGCTCTTCATCTTCCTCTGCGTCGTCAGAGTAATCTGACTTGCTTTCGACACTTTGCACATCCTCGTCCGAATAATCTTCCGGAAGTTCATCAAATGTGTCGGGTTTATTTTTGCGAGTATTCTTGCGGATTGCGGCGGCTGTCGAAGACTCTGCAAGACTCTCGCTCGGAGTGTTGGCGCTTTTCTTTGCTCTCGAGCGCTTCTCTGCTGTCGATTGTCTAGAAGCTGTCTTTTTTACAGGTTGAGCTTTCTTTCGCTTAGCAGCAACTGTCTTGAGAACAGCATCCGAATCTGAATCGTCTTTGATAAAACCCCCTTCATCCTCGTCGTCGTCGTCGCTCGCAATGTCGGCTTCGAATTCGCTTTCAGATAAGTCTACAATGTCTGAGTCTTCATCGTTCGGATTCATAATTCGTTTCCCCTTTCCATTCGCGGCCTTGCGTATCGGAGTAGATCTAGTTGTTGAAGTATTTGATACGCGGCGGCGTTTGGATGCGGAACTGTTTGAGCTATCAACATAGCCATTTTCATCTACATTTATCTAATCAGCATCAGGAATAATAACAAAGATTGCAAAGGATCCGAATACCTATTTCCATGTCGTCTTCGTTGTATAAAGAAGCTTCACTGTCTGGGACTTCTATACGCTTTATACTTCGTGAGGACGTAACCACGGATGTAAGAGCCGGTGTGGCAATATTTCGCTCCGGAATTGCAGTAGCTAAATTCATAATATGTTAGGTCGAATTGCACCCAGCCATATAAATGAGAAATCAAAGGTCTTACTCCTTTTTTTATTGATTGATGTTACCGGACCTGAGTTGAAATAAATTAGACACTCATAGGAAGACGAGGTGGTGTAGATACGCACTCGAAGCAAGTTCGTCTGTCTCGCTGTCTCCAACTTCAATGACATGCCCACTCAAATCCCAAATAACTCCAGATGCCAGATCTTCAGACTTGGCTAATGACACCGCACCAGACAATCGCGACGACTGACGACGCCCAGAGGATGCTGAAGGTGTGGTGCTGCCAGAATCTATCGCCGACGGCGAACTATGCCTTTTAGTGCGACCCGGCATGACTGCGTTCTAGTAAAGGCCTGTAAACACTGCTATGAAGGAGCACCTAATGCTAATAGAGAATAAAGAGTGACGATGGGGTTGCAAAAGTGGCAAAAAGTACAGACAGGCGAGGTTCCAATCAAAATGCCTATTCAGGCCGACGCGCGCCAGAGAAACGCCTGGTCACGCTTTTTCGCGACACGTCCGAAGGAACTGCCGCGGACTTTTGAATTGTGTTGGATCGTTGTGTGTGTACTGAATATGAGAGTAGGTGATCATATTACTCGCTGTTCTTGCTACTTGTCATCTTAGATAAAAACCAAGCCAATTATGATGAAATAAGAAACTAACAGTGGAGACAGTACCATAATGCAAGGAATATGCGTTGTAATATATTAGTCAGCCACACCAAACCCTTGAATCACCAATCACGGATCATCGAGCAAAACCTTATCGCCCATTAGCCACAACTTCCAGCAAGTAGGGCTCGACCCTACAAACACTACGTGACTGCGTTTCCCCAAACTCCCAACCTACGGCCGCAGTTTGGTTAGGCTCCTCAGAGGGCTTCAGTTCCGCCTGCAAGACATTCTATTCTTCGCACATACCATACATATTCACAATGCCTGTACGTATCTATTTCGATTTATGTGTATGCTTGCTATTTGGATCAGCTACTGACAATTTATATAGAAGGAAATTAAGGACATCAAGCAGTTCCTCGAGCTCGCCAGGTTAGTTTGTCCTATCGCATCCTTCGACTGACCAACATCGAATTTCGATATATTGTTTACCGTCGTTCGGGCAGTTTTTGTTGCGGCTCATGCTGACTGTAGCTGGTTTTCTATTATAGAAGAAAAGATGCTAAGACCGCTCGCATCAAAAAAAACGGCAGCAAGTTGATCAAGTTCAAGCTTCGCAGCTCCCGCTACCTTTACACTCTTGTCCTTAACGATGCTGAGAAGGCCCAGAAGCTCACTCAGTCGCTTCCTCCTGGTATGTTTTGATTGGTTCACTGAAGGAAGGACAATCATAATATTAACCTATCTGTCTAGGACTCAATGTTGTGGAGATTAAGAACTAAGATCATTCTCAAAAGTGAAAAAATTGGAGGGATAATTAATAAATACGGACAGCTATACAGTGAATTTTCATCAGCAAAAGAACGTGATTTTCATATGGATGTGACGAACGTCAAAAAGTTATGAAAGGGCTTTGTAATTATAGGATGTAATAAAATGTCTAACGATACCTTTCCATCACTGATTCTGAAGAAGCTTATGAATTTGGCACCAATAGTTGTAATAGAAATCAAATTTTATTCCCGAACCGTGCCATTACTACAATCAATCAACCAACGGTTGAATAAGTCCATACAAAAAACCCCAATTTTTCACAAATCTATAATACAAGACTGCACTGTGAAAACAATACTACAGAAAAAGAAACCTTCATCGTGATGCAACACGCATTAAGGATTGACAGAACGAATAGTTACGACATCAAGCATTCTCTATTATCCAATGCCCCCGACTTACTCGCTGAGCAGAGAACTCGCACCGCTCTCAGAGCAGACGTAAATGACATCGCACTGATCATTGAATCCATTGAAACCGGTAGCAGCAGACAAGGTGTATGCACCAAAGTTGTCAAAGTAGACCCAGTCACCGACCTCGAGCGCATAAGGCAATTGGCACTCGTTGGTCACGCAGTCGATGCCATCGCATGTAGGACCCCATACGGATGCGGTAATAGGTCCACTGCAGTTATCAGGAAGACCATACATGTAACGGTTGCAGTGGGTCAGAACACGAACAACAGGATGCTGGTGATCAAACAAAATGCAATTCATGTTACCGTAGACTCCGTCGTTGAGATACAACATAATGCTATCAAGCTGAGGGACTTCACGACGAGCAATGACATGAGAAGCCAAGGTAAACGCAGAGGCAACGTAGTAACGGCCAGGCTCTGCAATGACACGAACCGTAGGAGGAAAGTGGGCGTCAATGGCTGGTCCGAGAACAGAGGCAATCTCCTCAAAGTTCTCATTGCAGAATCCTCCACCAATATCAAGAGTCGACAGAGTGATCCCCATCGCAGCAGCCTGGTCAAAAACCTTGCTCGCGTTGCGAACGGCGTCAACAAACGCATTTCCGCCTGAAGCTCCAGAGCCGACATGGAACGAGACACCAATGATGTTGAGCTCGAGGTCCTGGGCTAATTTGAGAAGACTCTCAACAGACTGCAAAGGAGCGCCATACTTCATGGAAAACTGACACAACGCGCCAGTATCGTCAGTAATGATGCGCAAAAGAAGCTGAGCACTTGGGTAGAAGCGCTTGATTTTGTAAAGCTCTTCGGCATTGTCAAATGTCATCTTTTTAACTTCGCGCTGAGCAGCATAGCGAACGAACGAGGCCGCTTTGCAAGGGTGGGCATAAACGATACGCGAAGGAGAGACTCCCAGGCTCATGACGAGATCCATTTCCTTCTTGGAAGCGCAATCAAAGCCAGTGCCTAAGCGAGCAAGGAGCTTGAGGACCTTCATGTCAGGATTGCATTTGACAGCTGGTCAGAAAAAAAAAATATTAGAATATTTGAGTAATAAACACTTGGAAAATATAGACACATACCATAAAAAGGCTCCACACGAGGAAGATTCAACTTCCAGCGCTTATGCTGACGGTAGACTTCGCCAATATCGGCGACGAAGAACGAATCCTCTCCGCCGGGGGTGCACGAATCAGCATCGACGCCCTTCACGCGATTGCGCAAAGCACGAGAGATAAGGGCCTGGCCATGGATGGCGCCAGATACAGCGGGAGAGACAATAGTGGATACGGGATTAGCGTGAGAGAGGGACGGTTTCACGCCGGGGATCGGCTCGCGGGTCATTTTGAAATCGATGTTTTCGGTGAGAACATCGTACGTGTGGGCACTCAAGGACGGGGCACACAAAGCATTTCGCGCGACTTCAGTCATCGACGTAACAAAAAAAAGGTAGGAGACTTCAGGCGGCAGGAGATGAGTGTGCTTTGATATCAGCACAGGACTTGCGTGGAACGGAGTGGCGAGCAGTGAGGAAGATGAAGAAAAGAGAGAACCAGCCGGCGACGATATATTTTTGACGCTGCGCCGCTGTGGCGGTGCGCCGCTCACATGCACTGCCTTGTCTTGTTTCGTGCGTCCATTTGCTGCGCTTCCGAACAGCTCTCGCGCACGCTTTTGGCTGCTATTCCTGAATTACATTATGGAAATAATCCCCCGAAGAACAATAGCGTCGTGCGTCTACCGGATTTAACTGCTCTAC
This sequence comes from Myxozyma sirexii, assembly GCA_030568315.1. NCBI lineage: Eukaryota > Fungi > Ascomycota > Lipomycetes > Lipomycetales > Lipomycetaceae > Myxozyma > Myxozyma sirexii. The sequence goes on from JAJLTT010000023.1 coordinate 193,068, forward strand.
AGTCAGCTCGCATTAACAGTGACAAACTGGCAGCTCACAAAAGTGAGCCACTGACGTCACCAGTTTGAACCTCCCTTGTTCGCCTATGCCTTACAAAGTGATCTGCTTCGCATGCACATGGTTGCACTAGTAAGCACACTAATCACCATCTTAAGGCTGTATCTTATTTACTTATCAAATCAAGAGGTATATTAAACGCCTTTTTCATGCTAGGATCTCTATCCAATAAACACTCCTTGTCGCAAATCGCAAATCTAACCAAAATAAAGAAAAAAATAACATCTCAATTGTCCGCTTATCGGCAGGCCATCGATATCTCAAAATGCTAATGAGTCGCGCAGCTAAACTCGTGTGCGTTTAACAGAAACTGGTGCGTGGCCGTGTAGTGATAATAAATGCCACCAACAACGGCTACATGCCATAAGCTGTGCGAAGCTCCAATCCAATCAAATATTTTTCCGGGACACAATCTCTCGGGAAATAGAAACCCATAAGCTAAAACTCCAGCACCATAGCATGCCAGACTCTTCAAGATAGGCAGATAGAACGACAGTGTAATCATGATACCACGCGTGAAGGACAAGTGAACAAGCGCAAGCCCGCTCGACAACGCTAAGCAAACAAAAAATATAGCACGCAGCCATCTGTTTTCTGGCTTGTCAAAAAATGGTTGCCATGCCATTACTACGCCAGTGAGACCGAGCAAGGCCGTTGTACCCATATAAGCCATCCGCATAGCAGGTTGACAGTAGAAGGAAGTATACTGAGTAGTCAGAATAGAACATGCAATCAGAATGGAAATGCCCGTATAATCAACGCAGGCAAATTTCTGTTTATGCGCCAGGTTACCGATACTGTTGAACGTGTGCCAGACGGTCGATGTCAATAAGCACTTGAGCGCAGCTACCAGAAAGACCCCAAACACGACTTTGTCGTACGTCGTCATGGTAGCAAAAAGTGGCGTAGCCGGATAGTAATACAATGCTATAGACAGCATCATCACAAATCCAAGCGCGTGAGTCCAGATGTTGCAGGTCTCATTATGAACTTTGAACATGCTAAGTGCACATTCAGAGTAGGTGGCGCAAAAGCGATAACCACGGCAAATATATGGATTCTCGCGCCAGCCAAGAGGCAACTCTTCATAAGTAATAAGTCTCTCGCGAGCCATTTTCAGCGCTGCCTCAATACTTTTATCTATAACCGTGACGCCTTCGTTGAATTTGGAATCGACATCTTTCATGGTATCGTTGATAGTGTTATAGCATTGACATTCCAAGTCCGACAGTTTTTGCTCTAGGAATTGCATACCAGCGTTGACTTTAAGCGGCAATGAACCTCGGGAAACCCATGAACCTGTATACTGTTGCTCTATAATCGAGACAATTGCTTCTCCGCGCCGCCAGCCTTCGCCGATAACCTCACCTCCTAAGCGGCCACATGAGTCCCTGACCGACAGCAAAGTTTTGTACCCACTAATAAAGCTTTCATCAAGCTGACTTAGTTTACCAGAGCCATATGACTCTATGGCTTCAAGACGCTTTTCCAGGTGGCCAATGAAGAGGTCGAGCTAAGAGAAAGATATTAGTACTGCACGGAACCCAGGATCCGCAGATATAAACGATGATCAATATACCTTCACCAATACAATTTCCTCTATGGACTCAAGATCATAGGAAGGCTTTTTCGAGTGAGAGTGGAAAGAATGCCGATGCGAAGAGATCGACGTGGAGTAAGAAGAGTTCCGAGACTCTTGAAGCAACAACGGAGAGGCTTCGGGGAAATTTGTCTCGGCAACTTCAGTCGGGCTGTCGTTTTCGCGTAGCGCAGTCATTTAGAAATCGCTGTGGCGATACAAAACGAGATCCATAGAATGGCGAAAGGCAGAGAGTACAGATACGTAAAGCAACAGAGAACGAGCAGTCGCGGCAAACACCGGCTGGGCCGTGACCAATTGTTATCGGTCTCGCGATCACCCCTGAATTTCATTCCCGATCTAGGCCGAATGGGAATCTTGAAAGTTTAATCGTGTAAGCGTAATTAATCTCAAGAATCGTGTTGCAGATTACTATTCTTTAACGTTTGCTGTAGCTGAGGCGGCATATTATTTATTGTTAATGTAATTAAATATGGGTGAAGCGCGCTGAGTGTATAGCGGAAATAGTTAATCAAGACAACAGGGTGGCAACAGTCTGTAAGAATCCAAAGACAAGGCGAGCGGACAAGTACGTGCAAAGCGACTTTGATTGCAGATCAATCATAAGCAATGAGCGGGTCCTATCTATCTATCTAGTATTAACAAGTCCATAGATGCCATACAGAAATCATGCGAATAAGACTGAAAAGACACAAACCATGGCAGTTACGACGCCACTGGATGTGCCTCGGTGATCACGTTTACCCGTTTTGAACCGTAAAGCAATCAAGATCTGCATTAAAAGCTTGAAGGAAATGCCCGAGAATAGCCGGCAATCACTAGATTAGCCAAAGATGATCAGGCGGGGAACCAAGAAAGCCCACGTCCAATTTACAGAGCTTCCCCCACGGATTTTTCACGCGGAGCCGCACATGTTAAATTAATTAGCTTCCTCCGCTGGTGATTTGAATGTCTTTTACGGCAATTTCTGTGGAGCTACTGTTTTCTAATTCATCATCGGTTGCGTCCCTGTGTTTTACGCGGATAGGCGGCTTTTGCAGGTTTGGCTGATTCTCAGAGCACCATCTGTTTGAGTCGTAATTGCTTGATTATATCGAGTACGAATTGAAATGCAAATGTATCAGTTCAGTTGTCTTTGCACTGGCTATTGACGGGAAAAATCATTCAAATTCAATAAAATAAACAAATTAAACACACCCAAAGCCAACTAAACTACTTCTTCTGTTTTAGCCTTGCGATTCTCCATGACTATCTGCATCGCAAGCTTCTCAGTCTGCAGCCGCTCCTCCTCCGTCATAGATACCCTTGTCTCTGCATGCTCAACCTCCTCAGCTCCTTCCTTTTCACGCAAAATAAGATCGGCTCCACGCTCGGCATGACTTTCTCCACCGAAGAGTGTGTCCATGTCCTCGAGCTTGACTCCCTTAGTCTCAGGCAGAACGAACCACACAAATAGTGCAAGCAGAAGATTGATACCAGCAAACATATAGAATGTGTAAAAGGCAATCTTGTCCAAAATAAGAGGAAAGATCTGCTGCAAGATGGCGTTCGCGACGTTTTGCATCTGTGACGACATACCGACTGCCTGAGCGCGAACGTTCATACTGAAGACCTCTGAAGTCCAGATCCAGACCACTGCTCCCCAACTGGGCTTGTAGAACAAGGTGAACAAAAACATCAAAAACACGGTGGCAATACCGACCGGTTGTGACTTTGTGTCTCCAGGCAGATTTGGCGTTTGCGTTTCAACCGTCGCCGTGATAATCATACAGATTGCCATTCCAACGGCACCAACAAAAAGAACAAGTTTTCGTCCAAATCGGTCGACAGTCCATGTTGCGTTCAAGGTAAACAGGATACCAAACGTTCCATTAAGAGCATTGATGAGCTGAATGGTGTCGTTGTCAGTGAAGACCTTTTTGTAGATGATGGTAGAGTAGTTGTTAAGAGATCCTTGTCCCGTAATCTGCTGTCCGCAATTGATAACAAATGCCAAAAACAGGCGGCGACGCAATGAATGATCTTTCCAAAGGGGCCAGTAACTACCGCTGAGTGCCTCATGCTCGTATTCAATGGCCGTAGTGATCATTGCCATCTCGTTATCAATTTCCTCGTCAGTATCACGAACGCGTTTGAGAGACGCACGAGCTTCTTCATAGCGTCCTTTCTGGGCATACCAACGAGGTGTCTCGGGGCAGAAAAAGATAGCAATGCAAATGAAGATCGGGACCATGATTTGGAAAATAACTACCATACGCCAGTCCCAATCTCCCAAAGAAGCTGCGCGCTTGGTGCACGAGTAGTTGATCCAAAAAGCAATGAAGGAACCAACACTATAGAAGAGCTGCCAAAACGACATGATCTTTCCACGAATATCAGCTGGCGCAAGCTCACCGATATAGACGGGACCAGCAGGTAATGCAATACCTTGACCGATACCGACAAAGAAACGACCGGCTATAAAGCCACCAATTGATCCCCGAGGACTAAATGCCTGCACAAACGTGCTGGCAATGACAATTACTGCACCGACAACGATCGAGACACGGCGACCAAAACGGTCAGAGATTGGGGCACTGAAGAAAAAGCCAGAGACAATACTGCCGACGGTATATGCGGTAGTAACTGAGCCAATAACACTACTATTGGGATTGCCGTAGTAGTTCATCCAATTGGTGGATCCTTGGACAGCGTTGAAGACCGAGGCATCATAACCATAGAGCACCATGGCACTCGCTGCCACGAGCGATATATACCTAGATGTTTTGTTTGAGACAAGCGACAGTAAAATACAAGAACAGGCATACCAGTTAAAAATCCGGGTTCGTGAGGGCATGTGGAATCCAAAAACCATGATGAGTATTCCACGAGAGGCAGGCTAGGTCGGGTGGTGAGGGAGAGAACAAAGGGATGGGGGGAGTAATTATATAGAGGATCCGAAAGCCGATGTAATGAGCAGAGATAGACAATGGATACACAAAGATTGCCCCGCATTTCGGAAGCAGGCTTTGGCGGCAGAATGAGCACAATGGCTGGCGCCTCTCGTGTTGCGATCGCGGGGAAGCTAGTCCCGAACAGCAGCGTTTTCATGATTGTGGGGAAGATGGTGGGGACCGGCACAGTCACCGGACCACTGCGCGGTTGCGCGGTGTGTGTGCGACACTGCATAACGCACTTTGTGTGCGCTGATCCTTTATGGCATATTGCGCTCCGCGCGGAGCAGAGTTCGCTCTCGGTGGTGCCGAACGCAGGCAACGGCCCCTCCTCCAGCCATGCCAGTGCGTAGGCGCGCGCGGCTCATATCCGCAAAACCTGTGGGGGTTTCCGCCCTTCCCCGCGGTCATAAGTACTCTGCTCCTAGCACCGGCTATACTGCTGTTCGCCTGATATTATTACCGTAACTTTTCCCTCTTTTATCCCTGGTTTGCAACCATGGTCCAGGACATCACTATCACCGGCTTCGACGTCAAGGATGTACGTTTCCCGACCTCGCTCGACAAAACCGGCTCAGATGCCATGAACGACAATGGCGATTACTCCTCCGCCTACGTGATCTTGAAGACCAATACCGAGCACAATGGCCACGGCATGACCTTCACCATTGGCCGTGGAAACGACATTGTTTGCTTGGCTATCAAGAACGTTGCCAACCGCCTCGTCGGCAAAACCCTTCCCGAGCTTACCGCAGACATGGGCAAGACTTGGCGTTATCTTGTAGGAGATTCGCAGTTGCGCTGGATCGGGCCGGAGAAGGGTGTCATCCACCTTGCACTAGGCGCTGTTGTTAATGCTGTCTGGGATCTTTGGGCTAAATACGAGAACAAGCCCGTGTGGAAGATCGTTGCCGACTTTACCCCTGAGGAGTATGTCCGCTGCATCGACTTCCGCTACATCACTGACGCGTTGACTCCAGAGCAGGCAGTTGAACTGCTTAAGGAGTCACTTCCTGGAAAGCCGCAACGTGTTAAAGATGCTCTGTCTGATCGAGCAGTTCAGGCTTACACGACATCTGCTGGATGGCTTGGATATGGCGACGAGAAAATGAAGGCTCTCTTGACAGAGACTAAGAACGAGGGCTATAAACATTTCAAGCTGAAGGTTGGCGGAAGCGTTAAAGAAGACGCTCGTCGTTTGAGAATTGCCCGTGAGGTACTGGGATATGACGAAGGCAATGTGCTCATGGTTGATGCCAACCAGGTCTGGTCAGTTCCAGACGCCATCGACTACATGAAGCAGCTTGCAGAATTCAAGCCTTGGTAAGCCAAAAGTTCACGTTCTTTTTGCTTCTCCTTTACTAACAACGTCACAGGTTTATTGAGGAACCGACCTCGCCAGATGACATTGTTGGCCATCTGGCAATCAAGAAAGCACTCCTTCCGTATGGAATCAAAGTCGCCACAGGTGAAATGTGCCACAATCGGGTAATGTTCAAACAGTACCTGCAATTAGGTGCAATTGATATTTGCCAAATTGACTCATGCCGTCTTGGTGGTGTTAATGAGGTTCTCGCCGTTCTTCTGCTGGCAAAGAAGTTCAATGTGCCCGTTGTACCTCACTCTGGCGGCGTCGGTCTGCCGGAATACACCCAGCATCTTTCGACTATTGACTACATCGTAGTGTCTGGAAAGAAAAGCTTGCTAGAGTACATTGACACTCTGCACGACCAGTTTTACACGCCTACCAAGATCAAAGATGGTTTCTTTGTAACTCCTACCAACGCAGGCTACTCAGTAGAAATGAAGCCTTTGGCATGGGATATGTACGAATATCCCAACGGATCTTTCTGGAAAAGTAAAGACGCAGAGGAAATTGTAAAAATGAACTACAAATAGGCCGGCCAAGGAGCCCAAGGCGATTTTATGTGGATAAGTGCTTCATATATATATTGTGAATTTGAATAAAACCGCTGTAGGCGATGGATAGATCCTTCGCTAGTCCCAAAAAACCCTATATCCAGGTTAGGGCGGGCGATATCCCATATTTGTAATGGATACGTCTTTTCAAACTTCTTCCTCTCCAGGCAGAATCCCCCAATATGAGTAACGGAATCTCTCCTCCCTCGCTCGATGAGGTAAAACACATAGTGCTTGTGCTTTCTGGCAAAGGCGGTGTGGGCAAAAGCTCAGTGACTACGCAGCTTGCCCTCTCACTTGTTCAGCGAGGATTGTCGGTTGGAGTTCTTGATATTGACCTCACAGGTCCTTCTCTTCCTCGAATGCTTGGTCTCGAAAATCGGAAAATACACCAGTCCTCAAAAGGATGGGTTCCGGTATATACGGATGCTACGAAAAAGCTGTGTGTCATGAGTATAGGATTCTTGCTAAAGGATCGTGGTGATAGTGTCGTGTGGCGAGGACCAAAGAAGAGTGCAATGATTAGACAGTTTGTCAACGATGTCGTTTGGGGACCACTAGATTACCTTCTTATCGATACTCCACCCGGGACATCGGATGAACATATTGCTATTGCAGAACAACTACGCGATGCGAAGCCGGACGGTGCAGTTTTAGTTACGACTCCGCAAGGAGTTGCTACAGCCGATGTCCGCAAGGAGTTAAACTTTTGCAAGAAAGTAGGCTTTGAGGTGTTAGGAGTCGTCGAGAATATGAGTGGATTTTTATGTCCACATTGTGCAGAATGCTCGCATATCTTCTCCAAAGGTGGCGGCGAACAATTGGCGGTGCAGTTTAATGTACCTTTTCTAGGAGCCGTACCCATTGATCCCCAATTTGTACTGATGATTGAAGACCAGCACGGTGTTGTCGCTAAAGCAGCTGACGGGGTCGATAAAGACGATTTGGACAAAAAGATTGATGAAGCGGTCGCCAGTTATAGGCTTGTGGAGAAATACGGAGAGTGCAAATTATGTCCAATCTTTGCTGGTATTGCAGAGCAAATTGTTGAGAGTACGGAGAAAAAGAAGAGGATCTAAGCATTACCTTTAGGATGTATATTACACTGTATATAACAAAAACCAAACAAGACAAGTAAACAAAAAGCATATACTACTTTACATATCCGCTTCTAACTAGAGTCCGACAACACCTAAGATAAAGTATTCTTCTCCGACGTTTTCTCATATTCGCCCTGCTTGTCTGATGAGCCATCAGCAGACTCAGCGTCCTTGCCGTCAAGAGTTTGAATGACATCCTCGTCCTCGTCTCTCCAGATTTCGTCACCCAAGATAGCCTCAGGAATTAAAGTCGCTTTCTCGGGGAACAAAATTGACAGACCACTGTAGACGACAACAGCAACCCAGAAACCATAGAGGTAGTTGATGTCCCAAACGTGGACGATTCCTCCACTCAAGCCTAGTGACGGAGATACACTGTTGGCCAATCCAGGCAAGTTGGGAGTCAACGAGATGATGAAAGTGACGACTGCTCTCCAGTTGATACCATACCAATAACGGTAACGGCCGTGAGGGTCATAGAGAGCAGGAACGTCAACATGCTTTCTCTTGACAATCCAGAAGTCAGAAGCAAGAATAGCAGCGACCGGGGCCAAGAACACAGCCAGACCAGACATAAAAGTCAAAAGCTGAGAAGCCGAGTTCTCAATCTTCCAGGGCTGCATAACCCATCCACCAATAACAGTCGCAATGAAAGCACCGCGACGAATGTTGATGTACTTAGGAAACAAAGAGGTCAAATCGTTCGCGGCCGTGACAACGTTAGCCGAGAGATTTCTATAATAGTTAGAATATTTGCTTGATTTATCTCCTATAAAAGAGAAACTTACGTTCCGATCTGTCCGACGACCCATGAAAATCCAACAAAGAACTTGGCGGCACGTCCAGCAGGAGTATTCCATTTGGCTGCAAGAGCAGTAGGATCCCAGATGTACTCTCCGTAAATGACACCAGCCGAAGAAGTAGCAATAATAGACATGACTCCCAAAAAGGTAGAGATGACGGGCAAAAACAAAGCCTGCCAGTATTGACCCTTACTGCCGCGCATGTATCGGGTGAAATCAGGAATATTAGTCGCCATCGTAGCCCAACCACCAGCAGAAGACATCATGCATGAAAGAATGGTCCACGCCTTGGCAGAGCCGTGGATCTTTGAAGTCTGCTTCCAGATGTCACCATGAGATCCCGCGTAGGAAGACATACCGGCGGCGACACCAATGCAACTAGCCATGACAACAACCGCCTTGAAGATGAAGAACCATCGCAGTTTGTGGGGAGGAATTAGAAGGACAGGAAGTTGAATAAACCAGAACAAAGTGTGGGAGACGAGCTGCTGAGTAGTAACACCGATATTCTCAGGAATGTGGTTGGGAATGTTAAGATAAGAGGGCCAGATTGCGGAAATGCAGTTGGTGAGCGCAAACGAGCCAGAGAAGGTCTGAATAGAATGCCAGAACAGAGCGGTAACCATTCGGACAACAACGGCAAATTTAGCAAAGTGGAAACCAAATCCTGAACGAGCAGCCACTGGGTAAGGAACATGGAGCGCGGAACCAATAGCACCGTTGAAGACGAGAGGAATAGCAACAATAATCATTCCCAAGCAATTGCAAAGAATAGCTTCTCTCCAGGTCAAACCGATGGCGATAATGGACGAAGGGGATTCCCATCCCTGCATGTTCAACGCATCAGAGAACCAGAAACCAAGAATAGTCCATGATGTCCAAGTACGACGTGCCGGGGGCGTGACATCGTTATCTTTGTTGGTCCAGGTGTTCTCAGGAGCGTGAGAGCCGGTCTGCTTAGGCAAAGCCCAGGCAGAGCGAGAGGTAGCTTTGGCCTTTGCATCCTCACCGAAGTCGGCGAGACGCTGGTTGAATCGCTGGCGCAAGGTCATCTTGGGAAAGTAAGCCTGGGGTAGGGAGAGCGATGGTTATGACAGGGGACCCTGTCGGCAGAAGGGAAGGGACTGCGGTTATTATACGTATGCTCCGACGCGAAGAGGGATGCCAAAACAAACTTTGTTGACGTCTGCCAAAGCAACCAATTTCCGCAAAGAGACTAACTCCCGCGACTCAGAGTGGCAAACGAGGCAGGTGCACTGATAAGCAGCTTATCCATGATAAAATTACGCGATTACTCGCACTATCTTTACCGGTGGTATCGCTCTTTACAAATTTAAATTGCTACTAGCAGCGCTCCATAATCGGCCGACGCAGTCTATTGTGGTGTGGTGGGCGACCGTGCACCGCCCAGTCTAGGGAGATAAGCTTGGAAACTCTGAGACGGGCGACTGAGTCGTTCATGCAGAAAGATAAGAAATATTTGCTAATCTCACTCTGTAGCGGTGTAGAGTATCATGCCAGGTAGTGACATTACGGCGCATTTCTGCTGTAGTCAGCCACATCACTGTAAATGATCCGGTTCCGGCTCGGCCAGCTGTTGCAGTGGCTTTTCGGGTGGCGTTTTGGCGTATGGAAATGGCTTGCAAGATCTCCGTACGGCCTAATCAAGGTCAGTTTCTTATCACACGCAATCAGCAAGCGCCTACGCCCAGAAAGTTTGGATCTCATGCCCACTAGTTGCTAGGTCTAATTATCGAAAGTCATAGCAGATAACGAACCGTTTCTCTTTGCTAGACGACGAGAGAGGCGATAGGAAAGCCGATACAGCTTTCGAATCTTGATAAACGTAAACTCTATACTGTCTTCGACCCGGCGGGCGCACCCCATAAGGAGTTTAGCGTAGTTGAACGTTGGAGCTTAACAGTGTCTCATGCGGATAGCCTCAGCCGCGCGAGGGAAGGCTGCCGGTTATTGTACTATCCGAGACACGGCCGGCTTACCAGAAAGAACCAGTAGCGGTTTTGACTCGCGGCTTATGGAGGAAGCAGTTCGCAGATTTAGGAGTGCTCACCTCCGTATTCTATGTCAGATCTTTCATACAGTAAGTGAAATAAGCGACTGCTATTGCTATAACGAGAGTCATCCACTTAGCTTGTACGTTAAATCATTTGCACTTTGTCCGCGTATAGAACTCAAAATTAAAGCGCAAGCCATTGTCTGAAATAAAACATCAGGGATTCATTATAGACATTTCCATTGGGCGATACGGAGATAGCGTCCAGGATCAGCGCGTTTATTATAAGTTACATATTATCGTTAAAGCAACTAACTGTCAATAGTCGCGATACCAACATCTATTTCGCCAGGTCCGTCAACAGCTTAACAGCCTGAAGCAAGCTCGGTTCATCTTGCTTACGACCAACCAGTTGCAATCCAACAGGGAATCCATCGTAAGCTTTGCTTCTGTCCTCCGGGAATAATTGATCGTAGGCAACTTCGATAGGCGTGACAGGAGCCGGAAATTCAAACTTGTAATCTTTTTTACTGAGATCGATGGTTTCAACGGGGAAGACAGCGGCAGGATAGTCGCATGTATTCCAGGCTAAAATCACAGTATCGCTAGCCATTGGCTCCTTAGGACGCGGGAGCTGAGGCTGTGCGGGAAGTAAGATAACATCCACGGGCTTACCGTCCTTAGTCTTCGACGCAGTCTCAAGCCAATACTGGAGCCATTCCTTTTGCAAAGCGGCACGCTTGTGGCTCAAAGCCCAGAATTGGTTAAGATCGATGGGTTCGCAGGGGTAAAGACCTCCATTAAGCACAGCCTCAGTCAAGGGCTCGCCGACCGAAGCGCATACCTCCTGGAGGAAAACACCACCGTCTGCTTTGAAGAAGCTGGTAGCAACGTCAGCCAATTCTCTCACTTTCAACAAGTCCATCTCAATGAGTTCGTGGCCAGCAGCAGCGACCTTGTCTTTAAATTGCGCGAAAATGGATGTAATTGGCTCGTATGTTTTTACCGAGCTGATAACTCCAATACGAAGAGGACGATTGAGAGGCTCAGGGTCAACCCAAGGGAGACGAGCACAAGACGGATCAACAAGCCACGGCTCTTGCACAGCGATCGATTTCAAGATTAGTTCGAGATCGCGGGCACTAGTTGTGATTGGACCATCTACACAGAGGATACCAGTGACGTCCTCACCATCGGGCCAGTATCCTTTGATGTTGTGATAAGGATTGCGTCCAGAAGAAGGTTTGATTCCAAAAGCACCATTGGCATAAGCCGGGACACGAATTGATCCTCCGATATCAGTAGCCATACCAACTAAGGATCCACGGAAGGCGACGATAGCGCCGGCACCTCCCGAAGAACCAGCGGCAGTCATGTGCTTTGAGTAAGGGTTTCGGCAGGCACCGGTCAGATTGTTCTCTGTATCCAAAACCATCATACTTTGAGGCACAGTTGTCTTCACATACATGATTGCACCAGCTGCCTCGAGAGCTTCAACGATAGCAGATGACTCGGGTTCGGGCTTTCCAACCCACGCGCACATTCCAATAGAGGAGTCGATACCCTTAATGTTGTATGAATCCTTGATAGAGACTGGTAAACCGTGCAGAGGTCCGATAGGCTTGCCATGCTCCGCAAAATACAGATCCTGCTTCTTTGCTACTTCATACGCCCGCTCGAAAAAGATCTCAGTGCAGCAGTTAATCGCGAGATGAGCCAAAGCAGCACGCTTGCAAAATGCGACAGTGACTTCCAAAGCAGTGAAAGCTCCAGCATGAACCTTTTCTAATAGGGCAACCGCATCGTAATCGCTAGTAATTTCGATTTCTTTCGGGGTGAGAACACCAGCGGTCTCCGCAAATTTCGTGAGATTATCTTGGTCCTCTGGGACTGGGACTCGCCATTCGGCAGGAATAGCGTCAACAAGCGATTGCTTCTTAGCGGCTGAAATGGCTTTGTATGCTGGCTCAGTCATGTTGATAGGGGAGTGACGGACGGACAAAATTAGCGTGGCTGGGACGAGTGTGGGATGATATGAGGAGAGATTATTTGACTGGGACCGGATCTAGCCAGCGTAAAGCTCGATAGAAAATTAAAGTTTTTGACTCGTGGTGGCTTATCGCGCGAGTCTGTCAGGGAAGTGCAAACTCTTCTCGCGACGGCTCGCCCGCGCCCCCCGATGGCTCCTGCTTTTACCGCCGCCGCCATCATCTATTTGTTCGTCTTAAAAAGGTAAACAAACGCGAAAAAGAAGAATCTGCGCGTGGAACTTGACATGCTTCCTCTTGGTCCAAGTTACCGCCTCAAAAGCCACTAAACCGTACAGATGACATGAACAGCTACTGGGCACGTGGCAGGTTTTCGGATGAAGAATACAATACTGCTCATAATGGATCTAAAGATTTTTACCGATAAAATATGAACAATCCTTTCTCGGAGAATCCCGGTTTGATTCACCTGGAAACTTGTATAAGAATGCTACAACTGCACCTCTGAAATTATGATTATGGTCAATTGCAGGCGCCTGGGGAAAGGTTAATAGCGAATTATACACGCCTGGTTTGTTTGCTCTTATGTAATGCAGCATAATTGCACTTCTGCGTAGGCTTCACTTTCTTAAACC